>WNWK01008404.1:0-84906 GCA_009830355.1 Cherax destructor | reverse complement strand
ACCAACCTACTACCACAGGATGGTAGTACCTCCCTGGATGGTTGCTGTCTACCAACCTACTACCACTGGACGGTAGTACTTCCCTGGGTGGTTGCTGTCTACCAACCTACTACCACAGGACGGTAGTACCTCCCTGGGTGGTTGCTGTCTACCAACCTACTACCACTGGACGGTAGTACTTCCCTGGGTGGTTGCTGTCTACCAACCTACTACAACAGGACGGTAGTACCTCCCTGGGTGGTTGCTGTCTACCAACCTACTACCACAGGACGGTAGTACCTCCCTGGGTGGTTGCTGTCTACCAACCTACTACCATTAATTCAAATAGGATAATATTAGCACATAACTGATCTCGGGTTCGAGACAAAGCTCAGGTATATAAAACTATGTTTCTCAGTCTGACCACGAATATTGGAATTACCTAGCATCTGGGAATTACCTAGCATCTGTGAATTACCTAGCATCTGGGAATTACCTAGCATCTGTGAATTACCTAGCATCTGGGAATTACCTAGCATCTGGGAATTACCTAGCATCTGGGAATTACCTAGCATCTGGGAATTACCTAGCACCTGGGAATTACCTAGCATCTGGGAATTACCTAGCTTCCAAAATATTGCTTTCTTATGAATATACATAGTGATAAGCACTGACGAAGGTCAATTCTTACATGCGACGTATGTCATTGTTACACTCAATGTAACTTTGTAAATAAAACTGAAAAGAAATTAAACCATCAGTTCATGATATTTTGAAATATCACAAAAACGGACAATTATCATATACGTACAATGATTACATATTTTTTTTAATTATACAGAAAATATATATATGGGATGGTAAGTAGCTCAGGTGTATTGGTAAAATTACATTCTTTTGATAGTTGTTAATTCACCATTAAGCACGATACGTGAACAATGTATAGCGAGTGCTGGTGTTGTTTTGATTTTCTTAGTGTCTTCCTGAATCATTGGATGTGTACTGGAATGAAGTCAGTTCCACCTGCTGACCTTGTGAATATTGACCCACGACCTCTCAAGGGTGTTAACGCTACAAGTGTGTGCTTTGAGCTATAGCTTATGGGCCTCTTTAAAGTGTTGATTCCCAGCTCTTGGACCTCATATGTCTCCTATGAAAGCTGACCTACCGCTATTCTACGTCCCAAGAGGGTTCGGGGTACAAATGTTAACCCCCTTAAGTTCTTTGAAGCACATGAGACTGTAGCAATGGATACCTGAATAACTTTCTTGGTTTGTGCAGCGAGCAAACTACAACTAATTAAGTCCTGTATTCAGGCAAACAACGTGCTGCTGCTTTTTCCACTCCGCCCAGACAGTTTAGGTCATCCTACCAACGAAGTTTTCCCTTATTTTTCCTACACTCACAAATGCCTTATCCCCAACTTCAAAAAATGTGTTTATCTTTATATTCCTTTGATGCTTCTTATCGCATTCATCGTTCTGCTGCACTAGACGTCCGCTGTCTCCACATCTCCTTTGCTTCTCTTTTATCAAGTTTAGTTCCATTTCTCTCCACCAGTGACAAACCACTTTTTATCGTCCTCATTCTCCCGAAATCGAGGAATCCTCTTAATCTTCCCTCTCAGAAGCCGTATCTCCTACCTTCCTCCAGCACATTATTCTCCCGAGGGTGCAGCTGCTGTAGGGAAGACATCGTACTTACACTTGATCGAGTATGCACTGGTCTCTTGCTGACTTCCCCTTACGCTGAAGCTGAGGGAATCCTAAACAGTTTTGTGAGAACTACATCTACTATTACTACAACAACAACAACTACTGCAGTAATGTGCATAATAATTGGGACAGTGATGAAATGAGATATTTATCTGGAAAATTAATGTTTTTTTTTAAATACACGGCAATGATATAACAGATAATTTATTTTATAAGCATTGCTACACCCTTTGACATAGAATCGACTAATGTTGAACACATGTTGGCAAACTCGTCGTGGTACCAGGTCCTAATAACAGCTGCAATTAATTTCTCCATAGCTGAACAGTCCTGTTTCTCGATCCTGCGTTTGGATCAAATGGGTTGAGGTCAGGTGAGTTTCCAGGCCAGTATATGCTTAGTCCACTCTCTTCGAAGAATGTCAGCATTTTTCTGGGAGAGTGGCATGGAGTAAGATCCTGCTGGAAAATGCCTTCTTCATCAGTAAATTCTCTGTCCACAATGTCAAGCAAATGAGTTGCCAGGATTGCCTTGTGTTTGTCACTGTTCATAGTTCCCTTAACAATAACAAGCCGTCCAGGGCGTTTAGCGGTAAAACTACCCCAAACCATCTTAGGTGGGTGTTTTGGCGTTTGCTGAATTTGTCCATTCCAAGAGGTTAGCCTTTGCTCCGTCTCACTAAAACTAATGTGTACCAATGTACTATGAGATGTGCCAGATCTGAAAATATAAGTTTACTACATTCATCTTTGAATGATCCTCATGATCAAGGGCTCACTGTAGCCGTTTTTCTTCATAGCAGCAGCCAATAATTGTTTCTTTACCGGCTTTCTGGAAGTTCTGCCAATTTCAAGGAACCTTCATCATACAGTTGAAGAGTCAACATTTACGCCAGCTGAAGCCAAAAATCTCTGTAGACCTTTGCTGCTTTTCTTGGGATCCTTCACACTATTTCTTGTCATCGTGAGGTGTTGTCTTCCGTTTTCTTCCACATCTTCCTCGATGCAGCGCTCCACAACCACCAATGTCGTCAGCTCTCTTCAGAATCCGACCAACAGTTGACTTTGTTAGGCTCAAATTTTCGGCGATCTGATACTTAAATAAGCATATTTTCTAAGGGCTACAATACTTGCACGCTTCCTAGGTGTAACATCCATCATGAATTTCAATAGTAATCTGAAGCGAAGAATTTGGCGAAACCACATTCACTCACAGAGCACGCTTGCAGGAATAGCCTTACAGAACAACAGCAGTTGTAGCACTGACGAGAGTCGCAGGGTAATACCAAAGCTGGATGGTCCCAGAAGTGAGTAGCAAACTATTAGGAAAAGAAAGGAACCCAATCTATATTAATTAAGCCAGTGAGTAAGGCATACTATGCGATAATCACAAAATTTACTCTTGTACCGATTAATTTGCACACTACTGTACAAATTAATAATAATAATAAACTAATAGTAACAATGACATAGGAGTAATTATAGCAATATTAGTAATATAAGTAGAAAAAGTAGAAACAGAAGTAGTAGTCATAGGAATAGTTGTAGCAATAATAGTTGTAGTCGTAGTAGCAATAGTAGAAGTGATAGTAGTAGTAGTAGTAGTAGTAGTAGTAATAAAAGTTGTACACACACAACCCGCACATATAAAAGAGAGGAGCTTACGACGACGTAAAGGGAAGGGTATTTATAGGCAGGCAGACAGGGAAGGGTACAAGAGAGTGGGGTAATGATGGAGTAAGTAGTGGAAGTAGTAGTTGTAGTAATAGTAGTAGAGGAGACAGTCGTATGGGAAGGAGCACTGCAATGAGGCTAGCGGCCCGCAAGGGTGGGACGAGAGGGAAGAAAGGCGAATAAAATGAAGGACAAATACAAGGCAAAAGAGAAGAAAGAAAGGAAAACCCATAGGAGAAAAAAGGAGAAGGGGAAGAGAAGAAAGGGAAGGAATCAGGTTAAGTCACGGGTGTTCTGAAGTTTAGAGCATTTAACAATGTAATGAGAGAGGAAAGCATCAACAGAGACAAAGCCAGGGCTAAGATTCATACAGGGAAAGTTGTGTATAAGGAAGGATTCAACCAGACGGCGACTATGAAAGTTAGACGTAGGGTAGACAGTTTTAGCAGAAGACCAATCAATAGGATGACTGTGATCTCTGACATGTTATTAATAAAAGTTGTAGTTTCAAAAGTGATAGTAAAAGTAGTATAAGTAAGTTTTAATAGTAGAAACTGCAGTGGGAGTAGTAGTAATAGTAGCACCATCTACAGTAGTAGAAGTAGTAATAGTATTGGTTGTATTAGTAGTAATAATAGTTGAAGTATCAAACGTAGTATTAATAGTTATAGTAAAAATAATAGAGGTAGCAGTGGTGACAATAGATTCATCAGAAGTAGTAAGAGTCGTAGTAGAAGAAATTAGTAGTAGTCATAGCAGGAATACAGTAATAGTAGTAGTAGTAGCACCACCAGGAATAATAGTATTAGTAGAAGTAATCCTAGTAGTACTAATAGTACTTTTAGTAGTATTTGTATTAGTAATGCCAGTAGTATTACTGACAGTACTGATGCCAATAAAAACAGGATAGCAATGGTAAGAGTTCCATTGCAAAACAATGGAAATACGTACCTATATGAAAAACAATGGAAATACGTACATATATTAAAAAATGAAAATACGTACCTTTATGAAAAACAAGGGAAATACGTAAGTATATGAAAAACAATGGACATATGTACATATAAAAACTGGAAATACGTACAAATACAAAAATGGAAATACGTCCCTATATGAAAAAAATGAAAATACGTAGTAATAATATTAAAAATAATACTAAAAATTCTACTGTTTCTTGACATGCCTCACCTATATGTAAAAATATCAGTATTACTCTTTGTGTCATTTTTTTTTTCAAAGGTAACTCTCCATGATGCAGTGACATGATTCAATTACATTCTTTTCATCAAACAGAAAAAGTAATTATAACTGATAACTTAAAAAACGTTTATCACTCGCTGCTGTAAAAATCTGGATTACTCTTTGATAACGAATAATAATTTACATAGGCTATATTACTTGTCGTGAGCTCTTCACTAAATATTATATTTCTTAGTTTTAATTATAAAATATATTAAGGTAATTATTAACCAAAATATTTAAGATCGTGAACACGAATTAATCACAAAACTGGGATTGTTTGGATTGTATTCAGAAGAGTATATACACCAGACTCTAATTTTTATAACATTTCCATTCTTTAATATATTTTGAAAGTCTTGTTATTTTTGTATTTAATATGTGTACACCATAGAGTGTGTGTTTGTCAGTGAATATTTACTGAGAATTTGCTTTAATTTAAATTATATGGTGTAACTTAAAGGAGAATCGTGTATCTTTGGAGGTTTGTACTCTGTCAACATACTGAATTTTTCAAAAAACATTCAAGCACAAATTATTGATGAGCTCTTAACTATACAGAAATTATTTCCATAAGTAACCAAATTCATCTCTTTGAAAAAGTGAAAAAGTGTGAGAAGAGGGAATGTGTGTAGAGGGGAAAATAGAGGATTGGGGGCGTTGTGGAAGAGGGAAGGAAAGTGAGAGGGGTGAGGAAAGGAGGGTGAGCAAAAATGGAGAAATGGTTAAGGGAAAGGAAATATGAATGGGAAAAGATAGAAGAAGGGAGAGGATAAAGAAATTAGGAATGAATGGGGAGTGAGGGTGAACAAAGTTTGAGAGTCTTGACACTTGTCTTCTTCGTCACCAGAGTACATATATATAGGTGAGTGATCAACTGAGTGATCAACTGAGTGATCAACTGAGTGATCAACTGAGTGATCAACTGAGTGATCAACTGAGTGATCAACTGAGTGATCAACTGAGTGATCAACTGAGTGATCAACTGAGTGATCTACTGAGTGATCTACTGAGTGATCAACTGAGTGATCAACTGAGTGATCAACTGAGTGATCTACTGAGTGATCAACTGAGTGATCAACTGAGTGATCAACTGAGTGATCAACTGAGGGATCAACTGAGTGATCAACTGAGTGATCAACTGAGTGATCAACTGAGTGATCTACTGAGTGATCAACTGAGTGATCAACTGAGTGATCAACTGAGTGATCTACTGAGTGATCTACTGAGTGATCAACTGAGTGATCAACTGAGTGATCAACTGAGTGATCTACTGAGTGATCAACTGAGTGATCAACTGAGTGATCAACCGAGTGATCAACTGAGTGATCAACTGAGTGATCAACTGAGTGATCAACTGAGTGATCTACTGAGTGATCTACTGAGTGATCAACTGAGTGATCAACTGAGTGATCCACTGAGTGATCAACTGAGTGATCTACTGAGTGATCAACTGAGTGATCAACTGAGTGATCAACTGAGTGATCAACTGAGTGATCTACTGAGTGATCAACTGAGTGATCAACTGAGTGATCAACTGAGTGATCAACTGAGTGATCTACTGAGTGATCAACTGAGTGATCTACTGAGTGATCAACTGAGTGATCAACTGAGTGATCAACTGAGTGATCAACTGAGTGATCAACTGAGTGATCAACTGAGCGATCAACTGAGTGATCTACTGAGTGATCTACTGAGTGATCAACTGAGTGATCAACTGAGTGATCAACTGAGTGATCAACTGAGTGATCAACTGAGTGATCAACTGAGTGATCAACTGAGTGATCAACTGAGTGATCAACTGAGTGATCAACTGAGTGATCTACTGAGTGATCTACTGAGTGATCAACTGAGTGATCCACTGAGTGATCAACTGAGTGATCTACTGAGTGATCAACTGAGTGATCAACTGAGTGATCAACTGAGTGATCAACTGAGTGATCTACTGAGTGATCAACTGAGGATCAACTGAGTGATCAACTGAGTGATCAACTGAGTGATCTACTGAGTGATCAACTGAGTGATCTACTGAGTGATCAACTGAGTGATCAACTGAGTGATCAACTGAGTGATCAACTGAGTGATCAACTGAGTGATCAACTGAGCGATCAACTGAGTGATCTACTGAGTGATCTACTGAGTGATCAACTGAGTGATCAACTGAGTGATCAACTGAGTGATCTACTGAGTGATCAACTGAGTGATCAACTGAGTGATCAACTGAGTGATCAACTGAGGGATCAACTGAGTGATCAACTGAGTGATCAACTGAGTGATCAACTGAGTGATCTACTGAGTGATCAACTGAGTGATCAACTGAGTGATCAACTGAGTGATCTACTGAGTGATCTACTGAGTGATCAACTGAGTGATCAACTGAGTGATCAACTGAGTGATCTACTGAGTGATCAACTGAGTGATCAACTGAGTGATCAACTGAGTGATCAACTGAGTGATCAACTGAGTGATCAACTGAGTGATCAACTGAGTGATCTACTGAGTGATCTACTGAGTGATCAACTGAGTGATCAACTGAGTGATCAACTAAATGATCAACTGAGTGATCTACTGAGTGATCAACTGAGTAATCAACTGAGTGATCAACTGAGTGATCAACTGAGTGATCTACTGAGTGATCAACTGAGTGATCAACTGAGTGATCAACTGAGTGATCAACTGAGTGATCTACTGAGTGATCAACTGAGTGATCTACTGAGTGATCAACTGAGTGATCAACTGAGTGATCAACTGAGTGATCAACTGAGTGATCAACTGAGTGATCAACTGAGCGATCAACTGAGTGATCTACTGAGTGATCTACTGAGTGATCAACTGAGTGATCAACTGAGTGATCAACTGAGTGATCAACTGAGTGATCAACTGAGTGATCAACTGAGTGATCAACTGAGTGATCAACTGAGCGATCAACTGAGTGATCTACTGGTGATCTACTGAGTGATCAACTGAGTGATCAACTGAGTGATCAACTGAGTGATCAACTGAGTGATCTACTGAGTGATCAACTGAGTGATCAACTGAGTGATCAACTGAGTGATCAACTGAGTGATCTACTGAGTGATCAACTGAGTGATCAACTGAGTGATCAACTGAGTGATCAACTGAGTGATCAACTGAGTGATCAACTGAGTGATCTACTGAGTGATCTACTGAGTGATCAACTGAGTGATCAACTGAGTGATCAACTGAGTGATCAACTGAGTGATCAACTGAGTGATCAACTGAGTGATCAACTGAGTGATCTACTGAGTGATCAACTGAGTGATCAACTGAGTGATCAACTGAGTGATCAACTGAGTGATCTACTGAGTGATCAACTGAGTGATCAACTGAGTGATCAACTGAGTGATCAACTGAGTGATCAACTGAGTGATCAACTGAGTGATCAACTGAGTGATCAACTGAGTGATCAACATCCACCTTACATCTACTTTGTGTCTTCATAAAGATATGCTGAGGGAAATGATATCAGCATTGTATTCATCCAAAATGTAACAAGTTGTCGTTGTGTAACCTTGTCCTAGGTGGTACTGTCACTGTAACCTTGTTCTAGGTGGTATTGTCACTGTAACCTTGTCCTAGGTGGTACTGTCACTGTAACCTTGTCCTAGGTGTTAATGTCACTGTAACCTTGTCCTAGGTGGTAATGTCACTGTAACCTTGTCCTAGGTGTTACTGTCACTGTAACCTTGTCCTAGGTGTTACTGTCACTGTAACCTTGTCCTAGGTGGTACTGTCACTGTAACCTTGCCCTAGGTGGTAATGTCACTGTAACCTTGTTATAGGTGTTACTGTCACTGTAACCTTGTCCTAGGTGGAAATGTCACTGTAACCTTGTCCTAGGTGTTACTGTCACTGTAACCTTGTCCTAGGTGGTACTGTCACTGTAACCTTGTCCTAGGTGGTAATGTCACTGTAACCTTGTCCTAGGTGTTCTGTCACTGTAACCTTGTCCTAGGTGGTAATTTCACTGTAACCTTGTCCTAGGTGTTACTGTCACTGTAACCTTGTCCTAGGTGTTACTGTCACTGTAACCTTGTCCTAGGTGGTAATGTCACTGTAACCTTGTCCTAGGTGTTACTGTCACTGTAACCTTGTCCTAGGTGGTAATGTCACTGTAACCTTGTCCTAGGTGTTACTGTCAATGTAACCTTGTCCTAGGTGTTACTGTCACTGTAACCTTGTCCTAGGTGGTACTGTCACTGTAACCTTGTCCTAGGTGGTAATGTCATTGTAACCTTCTCCTAGGTGTTACTGTCACTGTAACCTTGTCCTACGTGGTACTGTCACTGTAACCTTGTCCTAGGTGTTACTGTCACTTTAACCTTGTCCTAAGTGGTAATGTCACTGTAACCTTGTCCTAGGTGTTACTGTCACTGTAACCTAGTCCTAGGTGTTAATGTCACTGTAACCTTGTCCTAGGTGGTACTGTCACTGTAACCTTGTCCTAGGTGGTAATGTCATTGTAACCTTGTCCTAGGTGGTACTGTCACTGTAACCTTGTCCTATGTGGTACTGTCACTGTAACGTTCTCCTAGGTGGTACTGTCACTGTAACCTTGTCCTAGTTGGTACTGTCACAGTAACCTTGTCCCAGGTGGTACTGTCACTGTAACCTTGTCCTAGGTGGTACTGTCACTGTAATCTTGTCCTAGGTGGTAATGTCACTGTAACCTTGTCCTAGGTGGTACTGTCAATGTAACCTTGTCCTAGGTGGTACAGTCATTGTAACCTTGTCATATGTGGTACTGTCACTGTAACCTTGTCCTAGGTGGTACTGTCAATGTAACCTTGTCCTAGGTGGTACAGTCATTGTAACCTTGTCATATGTGGTACTGTCACTGTAACCTTGTCCTAGGTAGATGGTACTGTCATTGTAACCTTGTTCTAGGTGGTACTGTCACTGTAACCTTGTCCTAGGTGTAAGTGTCACTGTAACCTTGACCTAGGTGGTACTGTCACTGTAACCTTGTCCTAGGTGGTAAGCCATTGTAACCTTGTCCTAGGTGGTAATGTCACCGTAACCTTGTCCTAAGTGGTACTGTCACTATAACCTTATCCTAGGTGGTACTGTCACTGTAACCTTGTCCTAGGTGGTACTGTCCCTGTAACCTTTTCATAAGTGGTACTGTCACTGTAACCTTTGCCTAGGTGGTACTGTCACTGTAACCTTGTCCTAAGTGGTACTGTCACTGTAACCTTGTCCTAGGTGGTACTGTCATTGTAACCTTGTCTAGGTGGTACTTTCACTGTAACCTTTTCTTAAGTGGTACTGTCACTGTAACCTTGTCCTAGGTGGTACTGTCACTGTAACCTTGTCCTAGGTGGTACTGTCACTGTAACCTTTTCCTAGGTGGTACTGTCACTGAAACCTTGTCCTATGTGGTACTGTCACTGTAACCTTGTCCTAGGTGGTACTGTCACTGTAACCTTTTCATAAGTGGTACTGTCACTGTAACCTTGTCCTAGGTTTTATTGTCACTGTAACCGTGTCCTAGGTGGTACTGTCACTGTAACCTTGCCCTAGGTGGTACTGTCACTGTAACCTTGTCCTAGGTGGTACAGTCATTGTAACCTTGTCCTAGGTGGTACTGTCACTGTAACCTTGTCCTAGGTGGTACTGTCACTGTAACCTTGTCCTAATTGGTACTGTCACTGTAACCTTGTCCTAGGTGGTACTGTCACTGTAAGGTTGTCCTAGGTGGTACTGTCACTGTAACCTTGTCCTAGGTGGTACTGTCACTGTAACCTTGTCCTAAGTGGTACTGTCACTGTAACCTTGTCCTAGGTGGTACTGTCACTGTAAGGTTGTCCTAGGTGGAGGAAAGTGACTCAGATCCAGAACCAGATGTCCTGTTGCCATCTCCAGTGCAGTACCAACGTGTAGAAAGGCCTGATGACAGTGTGAGGTTTGACAAAAACGATAGGTTTGATGAAACACTAGGTCACTGGCCAGTGGAAGGCAAAATATTTACATGCAAGTATTGCAGAAAACGAAAAATTATGTCACATCCTCATTTTCCTGTGCCATTTGCAAAGTAAATCTATGCATCAAGAAAGAAAGAAATTGCTTCATAGCCTTTCATTGTAGCAATTAGTGACCTAGAATGATTGTTATTTCTCAGGAAATTCAGGGATATGGGACTTGAAAGTTGTGTCCCTTTGCAATGTGTCCATGTTGCTCTTTGGTTCATTTTTATATTTTTTATACTTACAAAAAGTTTGGAAACAAGTTCCATTTATGATTAAGTTATTGTTTATTTGCATAATAAAATAGAAAAAAAAATATTTATTTGGTGTTTTATTAACAATTGTAAAGTTGCAACATTCAGACTTTGACACCCTTTACCGGGCAGGACCGAGTACACTCGGTCCTCGAATATTGGCAATTGAACGAAAAGTTACTTTTAGAATTCCATTTATATGGGCTCATTTCCCTTACATTGAGATACTCTATCCACTCATAGGAAATACATTTCAAAATTCGCATTTTCCTAGGAGTGCCCAGTAAAGGGTTAACCCTTACAGGGACGTAAGTTCCCTCGTCTTCTAATAACATGTTCATTTTTCCACTATAATCTACCTTGTCCATAATTACTATAGCATTTGCTTTGTTTCATAAGGTTAAATCTAGGATCTTTCATGTATTAGTTTACCATTAGAAAATAAGTTTTATGAAAATTACAATACTGTGATTAGCCGGGGATCGAACCCCTGATATTTTTGTACGCCACGTGAGATTCCCACCAAAATTCCAAGACGCCTTAATCCACTGGGCCATCAATACTTCAAAAATTCATGGCCACGTATGTGCTCATATCAGGGGTGACACGTCTAGTGATACTTGACACCTGATATTTGAAGCACTGATGGCCCAGTGGAGTAAGGCGTCTCGGAATTTTGGTGGGCTTCTCACGAGGAGTACTAAAGTATGGGGGCTTCAATCCCCGGCTAGTCGCAATATTGCTATTTGCTTAAAACTACGTTTATCTGTGAATGCTTGACAGAATGAATGCACCATCCTGGAAAAGAGTCCCAGGACATCCTTGCTGAGTCCCAGGATTCCTTTGGTGGGTATCAGAACTTCCTTGCCGGGTCCCAGGATTTACTGGGGTACCATTACTCCCTTGGTGGGTCCCAGGACACTCTTGTTTGCTTCGTCTTTCCTTTATCTTTCTGTTTTTCACCTATCCTCTTCTACTTTTCCTTCTTCTCCACCTCCCTTTTCTCCTTCTGCCTCTCCTCCTCCTTTTGCACTACTCCCCCTCCTCTTGCTCCTAGAGATCCTCCTCCTCTTCCTCCCTGAGGCTGGCAGTAATATGGGTATTAATGGCCACATTATTTCTATTGCATTTGTAGTCTTAAACAGTAATATCTCACAACAATGAACTACAATTACATATTCACTTTTTTTGGGGGCTTCCAGGAACGTAACCCTATTTTTCCCATAAGTTCCTCAGTTTGTCTAACATGGTTTTAAATAACACGGCGTTTTCAGGAACGTAACTACCGTGTTAAATGACGGTCTACTGTAATACTGTATTACAGTTTCTGGCGTCTCTAAGATTTCCTTGATTTGGGACAAGGTTTTGTCACTGAACATGTTGCAGATATGGCTTGTTTCAGCTTGGTTAGGGTGGTATTTCTCCACAAAACTTTGCACCTCCCTCCACTTTGCACAAATGTTCTTAATCGCTGAAGAAGGCACCTCCTTCCCTCTCACTTCCTCCTCCTCTGAAGCAAGTTCCTGAGCTGTGGCCTGTTGCTGTTCCAGATGAAGTTCTTGCAGCTCTTTAGTGGATAGCTCTTCCCTGTGGTCCTCCACCAACTCTTCCATGTCCTCGCCACTCACATCCAACCCCATGAACTTGAATCAGTAATGTGGTTATACACGTCCCTCTGTCCGTCCGTACGGACATGAAGGGTGATTCATGACCTCAAAAGCATTTCTAGTTAGAGTTTCATTTGCTTTAATCGGGGTGTGAGGTGCCACCAGTGATGGTGTTGAATTACGAAGTGCCAATCGTCTGAGTGTACTGATGGCTTATAAGGAGAAATAGATGATACACATATGAGACTGATTGGCCCACGTTTACGATGGTGGCAACCAATAAGGAGAAGCGGGGGACTGAAGTTACTGTTGCTACTAGTGATGCTGCTGAAGTTACTGTTGCTACTAGTGATCCTGCTGAAGTTACTGTTGCTACTAGTGATGCTGCTGAAGTTACTGTTGCTACTAGTGATGCTGCTGAAGTTACTGTTGCTACTAGTGATGCTGCTGAAGTTACGGTTGCTACTAGTGATGCTGCTGAAGTTACTGTTGCTACTAGTGATGCTGCTGAAGTTACTGTTGCTACAATTCCACTGTAGCAATCACAAAGCACAAATAACTTTATACCAAAGCGTTTCCTCTTACTTGGTATATACTGCTTGAACGACAGTCTACCTTTGAACACAATCAGTGACTCGTCAATAACAAGCTTCCTGAAGGGATAAAAATGCATATTGAATTTCTCTTTCAGATACAGAAACACATTTCTAATCTTATAATACATACAGTACACTCATTATTTACCTTAAAATATGTGTTGTCTTAATGTTTGATGAGAGGTGAGTAGTATTTGTTTGTAGGAAGTCAGGTGTAGGTAGCCGGTATGTGTAGCCCGCCTGGGCTAAGAGTTCAGCACCATGGTCTGGAGAAGAGTTCAGCACCATGGTCTGAAGCTGTTCCTGATGAAGCTCTTTCAGCTCTTCAGTGGTTAGGTCTACCCTGTGCTCCTCCACCAACTCTTCCATATCCTCACCACTCACCTCCAACCCCAGGCCTGCCTGACATTCTGACAGAATGTCAGAAAGTAAGTTACCTTATTCCAGGATGGTGCATACATCCTGTCAAGCAATATCAACAATGCCTAAGGGTAGATAAGGAAAGCGCTTTTATTATTTACTCCGATCATAAGACAATTGTCCTCTGAGAGCTGAATTAGCTGCATATTCTCAGAAACACTGCCACATAAACTCGGCGCATGCTAGGTTTGCATTGATTGGAAATTTGTGAGAAATTAGGTTTGATCCTTGGGAAGTTAGGTAAGAAAATCTTGATCCTATACTAGCATGAAGTCACTGTCTTCAACGGAACTGCTTTGACAGACGTAGTTCTTCCATGCAGTCTAATTGTCAAAAACATCTCCAAGATGTTACCCAACTGCAAACTCAACTAAGTAAAACCAATACTGCCTCAACTCCAGTCAAAGACATAACTAGACAGATAAACAATAACATAGCTCAAGTACTTCAGTTGTTCACACACATTCTCTTACAACTGTGAGAAAAATCAGTGTAGGTGAGACAACCAGAGAAATCTACAAACATTTCTGAACACCAATATTCCGGTAGAATTGACAAAGTTAACAATGTCAGGGTAATACATTATAATTTCCACAACCAAATGACAAACATGAAAGGTGCATTACTTGTTACCAAGAACATAATACTCTGAGATACCTACTTGAACGCTTGGTAATCACTTTGACCTGACGTACACCTCACTTGCTAGTTTTTTCTCTGTTTGTGATTTGATAACACTTATTGTGTGGGCGAAACGTCGTCGGTAAAGAAATCCATTTCACTTTAAAAGTTTCCGTTTTACCATTACATATCTAGCAGTGTATTACGACCGTATTTGATGGACTGATCACATCAACTCCAGGCTGAGGGACTGATTACCTCAAACTCCTTCTGATCTTCACCATTCTTCTTGGTATAGGACTGATGAAACCACTGTGTGGCGAAACGTTTCTTCATTAAAGATACCCAACGCACATGTGTCTATATTTATCATCACATGACAAGCAACAAGCAAGCGTGAAGAAGAGGAAGAATAGTTCACAGTATGAGCAAAGATGGAAGGCTTGTCAATATTGTGATAGGCAACAAGTGTGCTTAAAACCAATAGTTTTGATTATAATTATAATTAAACCCAATAGATATGGATGCCTTGTTGCTAGAGAAGGGCTCTTGATCCCACAAAATGGAGGTAGCCTTTCCTTTCTTGGATCAAGCTTTACCTCTTGTCATTCCCAGGGTGCCACACCCAGTTCCCCTTTCCTCTATAGTGCCATTGTGATCAAGACCCAGAACAGGTTTTACTCTGACGAAACAAATAACAACACCTGCAGCTTATCTGGAACACCTGCTTCTTATCCCCACTGGAACACAACCTCATTTTGCTGGAACACCTGCTTCCCATCCCCACTGGAACACAATCTCATTCTGCTGGAACACCTGCTTCCCATCCCCACTGGAACACAATCTCATTCTGCTGGAACACCTGCTTCCCATCCTCACTGGAACACAACCTCATTCTGCTGGAACACCTGCTTCCCATCCTCACTGGAACACAACCTCATTCTGCTGGAACACCTGCTTCCCATCCTCACTGGAACACAACCTCATTCTGCTGGAACACCTGCTTCCCATCCTCACTGGAACACAACCTCATTCTGCTGGAACACCTGCTTCCCATCCTCACTGGAACACAACCTCATTCTGCTGGAACACCTGCTTCCCATCCTCACTGGAACACAACCTCATTCTGCTGGAACACATGCTTCCCATCCCCACTGGAACACAATCTCATTCTGCTGGAACACCTGCTGCCCATCCCCACTGGAACACAATCTCATTCTCCTGGAACACATGCTTCCCATCCTCACTGGAACACAACCTCATTCTGCTGGAACACCTGCTTCCCATCCTCACTGGAACACAACCTCTTTCTGCTGGAACACCTGCTTCCCATCCCCACTGGAACACAATCTCATTCTCCTGGAACACATGCTTCCCATCCCCACTGGAACACAATCTCATTCTCATGGAACACCTGCTTCCCATCCACACTGGAACACAACCTCTTTCTGCTGGAACACATGCTTCCCATCCTCACTGGAACACAACCTCTTTCTGCTGGAACACCTGCTTCCAATCCCCACTGGAACACAACCTCATTCTGGTGGAACACCTGTTTCGCATCCTCACTGGAACAAAACATCCTGCCAGGTTATCTGCCATTCTGCTGGAAAAAATGCAATTTATCCTTAAGATAAGATAAGATAAGATTTCTTCGGATTTTTAACCCCGGAGGGTCAGCCACCCAGGATAACCCAAGAAAGTCAGTGCGTCAACGAGGACTGTCTGTCTTATTTCCATTGGGGTCCTTAATCTTGTTCCCCAGGATGCGACCCACACCAGTCGACTAACAACCCAGGTACCTATTTGCTGCTAGGTGAACATGGCAACAGGTGTAAGGAAACACGTCGAAATGTTTCCACCCGCCGGGAATCGAACCCGGGCCCTCCGTGTGTGAAGCGAGAGCTCTAGCCACCAGACCACCGGGCCACAAGGCATCATGCTGCCAGGTTCTCTGCCGTGTTAGAACTCACACATTACGAATGAAATATTGATTACTTTCCACTCCAATCAAAGACACATCATGCTGACAAGACTCGTCTGTTTGCTCCTTCATTAAGCCCTGCACACTGTCAACATTCCCCAATTAATTTCTTAATATTTCTTGCTCTCGACATCTGGGTTCTTGACAAGTTGCACAGCAAGGAAAAAGAGGATACTTCCAGTAGATCTTTTGGTTCATGATAAATAAGTCCGACCCATTCATAAATTCCAAATTCTAATTGATATATTTGCCTAAAACTTACTCACACCCACCTATTATTTAGAACATGAAAAGAGGTACTTGAGTAGGTTTGTCTGTGCATACAACTTGCAGATAGATCCTACTCACAAAACAAACATTACAACAAAGAATTATAGGCGAGGTAATACTCACTGGTTTTCTCCCATTTGGTCTTTGTATATTATGTTTACTCTCATAATAGCTACTATTCCCATTTGTTTTATTAAAAGTATATTATGTGTATTATAAACGATAAACGACAAAATAGCATTAATAATAGAATCATTAAAGGAGTTATATTATGCTAGATCCCGGATAAGTACGGACGCCTAGCCGAAGCAAGACGGTCACTTCATACCCCGCGATGCCAGGCCATTGATAAGTTATGTCAATGTCGTTCTGGCCCGACTTATAGTGAGTGAAAATCACATGATGCTCTGACCCATAGAACCCCCCAATCCTAAAAGAATCACTCAACGAGGAGTGCTTGGTGTTTTACCGTGATCCAAGGACATTCGACGGTGTGAGTGCCTCAGAGAATAGTAAGGTACTTGAATGGGAGAAATCGGCCGGTCAAACTGATTTTGAAGACAGAAATGGTGCGGAAGAGAGTCCTGCAAGAGAAATGACAAGCTGATGGAATCATCAACATACAAGAGGGTGGTCTTAGACCGTGACCAAACAAGAACCGAACGACAGCAGCTGAGATAGGAGACAGAAACGAAAGGGGCTAGGAAGAGAGACAAGGACAAAGTCAGCAGAGGACAACCAGAGCCGGGCAGAGCAACAACCGCAAGTACACAACAGAACCATCCTCAGAATCTCAGAGGAAACTGAAGGTATGGTACACCAACTATTACAAAAAAAAAAAAAACACTAATTTGTAATAAAGGTCTGTTCGGGATAATAATAAAGTCTCAGATTTCCAATATTTAATATATATTAGTATTAATATAAAAACATATAATTTGTAGAATATAATTTGTGTAAAAACATATCTTTAATATACATATTTCTTATTAAAACGTAATAAAATAGCACAAGCAAAAATAATCATAAAAATTCAGTGCTGTGTCAAACGTCGCTGCCATCTTCATGTCACACAGGACTCTGCCACACCTCGTCATGATACGCCTTCACTCCGTGTCCTCAGACACCCTTATCTCTGTATTATGGCACGCCTTCTCACGGATTCCCACGACACCCATTCTCTGTGTCACATGACACGCCCTCAGTGTCACCCGACACGCCTTCTCTACTGTGTCACAGGACACCCTTCTCTCTGTGCCATAAGACACCTTTGCTGTGTCACACGACACCTTCTCTGGGCCACATGGCACCCCCCATGTATCACGAACACAATCTCTAAAACCTTTGCACCGCGTCATCCGACACCAACACCAAAACACACGACTATCCAACTTGTGTGGTGCCACCGTCACAATCACCGGGTTCACACTGACTTTTCACAATAAGGCTCACAGGGTACAACACACCCTGGCTAGTCCGTGTGGCCTGACACGCCTACCAGGTATAACACACCCGGACTTTCCTTACTTCTGTCCATCGCATCTCACAAAGCTCATCAGGTACTACACACCCTGACTTCCACGTCGGTGTTCCTGATGAGAGACGCACAAATCCCTGAGTTAGAAGTCTCAGTCTACGGGTGTCCAACCAATCAATGGACGCCGTGAGGTAGTCTGGTGAATACTCTCAAAATCCAAATAAGTCGTGAAAGTCTCCATCACCAGCAAGTCCAAAGTCAGGAATACACAAGCCAGTCTATGAGAGTCTCAAAACAGGTCCTGTCACCAAGTGCGTCTGGTGTATACTCAAGCAGGTCCTGTCACCAGGTGCGTCTGGTGCACACTGTCAGTCAAGCCGGCTCAGCAGTCCAACTTTGGGTCTGATGACGTTCCCAGTGACTGCCGGCCGGCAGGTTAACTACCCAACTATCATGTTAGGTAGGAGGCTGCAACACCAACGCTGATGGAACAATGAATAAGTGGGAGGATTGGCACGAGAGAATCATAGAGGCATCACCGGACATCATAGCTCTCACTGAATCCAAGCTCACAGGAATGATAACAGGTGCCATCTTTCCAACAGGATATCAGATTTTGCAGAAAGAAAGAGGGAACATAGGGGGTGGAGGAGTGGCACTGCTCATGAAAAACCAATGGGATGTTCATGAGCTGGAAAGAGGAGAAGCAAGAGGCTACATAATAAAAACAATTCAGTCTGGAGGTCCCAAGGTGGTAATTGCAGTGATGTATAACCCACCACAGACGAGCAGGAGTCCAAGACAAGAATATGATGAGAGTTACAGAGTGATTGTTGACACACTGGCTGAAATGGCCGGAGAGGCTCATGCGAGCAAGGCAAATCTGCTTATTGTGGGTGACTTCCATCACAATGAAATTGATGGAGGGAACCTGGAGCCACATGGGGGCCCAGAAACGTAGAAGGCTAAGATGATGGAGGTAGTACTGGAAAACCTCATGTACCAACACGTAAAGGACAATACCATGGAGAGAAAGGAAACGACGAACCAGCCAGACTGGACCTAGTATTCTCCTTGAGTAGTGTAGATATTGAGGATATCACATATGAAAACCCCTTTGCAGCCAGTGACCACATGGTTATGGGCTTCGCATATATAGTAGAGTTACAAGTGGAGAGGGAAGCAGGAAGGGCAGGACAAATGATGCCAAACTACAAGAGAGGGGACTACGAGGTTCAGTGGGACAGAGCACTGGCAAGAAAGTCAGTAGATGAGATGATAGAATATGTGCCAACAATGTGCAAGGAAGCTGAGGAGAGGTTTTACCCAAGGGTAACAGAAATAACGAGAAGGCCAGGATGAGCCCTTGGTTCACTCAAAGGTGTAGAGAGGCCAAAACCAAGTGTGCTAGAGAATGGAAGAAGTATAGAAGTATAGAAGAATATGCACAGGTAAGAAGGGAGGCCCAACGACAATACGAAAATGACATAGCAGCGAAAGCCAAATTAGACCCGAAGCTGTTGTTCAGCCACAACAGGAGAACAATAGTCAAGGACCAGGTAATCAGGCTGAGGAAGGAAGGAGGGGAGATCACAAGAAACGACCGAGAAGTATGTGAGGAGCTCAACATGAGATTCAAAGAAGTATTTACTGAAGAGACAGAAGTGACTCCAGAAAGACGGAGAGGTGGGGTACACCATCAAGTGTTAGACAAAATACACACAACCGACGAAGAAGTGAAGAGGCTGCTAAACGAGCTAGATACCTCAAAGACGATGAGGCCGGATAACATCTCTCCATGGGGCCTGAGAGAGGGAGCAGAGGCGCTATGCCTGCCACTAACAACAATCTTGAACACATCTATCGAAACAGGGCGACTACCTGAGGTATATAAGACAGCAAATGTAGTCCCAATTTTTAAAAAAAAGAGACACACGCGAGGCTTTAACCTACAGAACAGTGTCTCTGACATGTATAGTATGCAGTCATGGAGAGGATTATCAGGAGATTAGTGGTGGAGCACCTAGAAAGGAATGAGCTTATCAACGACAACCAGCACGGTTTCAGGGATGGGAAATCCTATGTCACAAACCTATGGAGTTCTATGACAGGGTGACAGCATTAAGACAAGAGAGAAGGAGAGGGGTGAGTAGATTGCGTTGTCTTGGACTGTATGAAGGCTTTTGACACATTAAAACACAATGGAATGTGTCAAAGAAGGCACTGCAATGAATCAGGGAATACCCGTCGGGAAGACATCAGAGAGTCATGGTACATGACAACGTGCCAGAGTAGGGGCCTGTGACGAGCGGTGTTCCACAGGGGTCAGCCGGTGCTGTTTCTGGTATATGTGAATGACATGAGGGAACCAATAGACTCAAAAGTATCCCTGTTTGTAGATGATGTGAAGTTGATGAAAATAATTCAATCGGACGAAGACCAGGCAGAACTACGAAGAGATCTGGACAGGCTGCAAGCCTGGTCGAGAAACTGGCTCCTGGGTTTCAAAACCACCAAGTGCAAAGTCATGAAGATTGGGGTAGGGTAAAGAAGACCGCACACGGAATACAGTCTAGGGGTGCCAGAGCCTACAAACCTCACTCAATGAAAAGGATCTTGGGGTGAGTATAACAACGGGCACATCTCCTGAGCTGCACATTAACAAAATAACTGCTCGAGCATATGAGCGCCTAGCAAATCTAAGAATAGCATTTTGATATCTCAATACGAAATCGTTCAGGACCCTGTACACCGTGTATGTCAGGTCTATACTGGGTATGCAGCACCAGTTTGGAACCCACACCTAGCAAAGCACGTACGGAAATTAGAGAAAGTGCAAAGGTTTGCAACAAGACTAGGAGAGGTTAAAGGAAATCGACCTGACGACACTGGAGGACAGGAGAGATAGGGGGGATATGAAAACGACATATAAAATACTGAGAAAAATTGACAAGGTGGACAGAGACAGGATGTTATAGGGATAGGACACAGCAACAAGGGGTCACAATTGGAAGTTGAAGACTCAGATGAATCATAGGGATGTTAGGAAGTATTTCTTCAGTCACAGAGTTATCAGGAAGTGGAATAGTCTGGGAAGTGATGTAGTGGAGGCAGGATTCATACATAACTTTAAGAAGAGGTATGATGAAGCTCATGGAGCAGGAAGATTGACTTAGAAGCGACCAGTGAAGAGGCGGGGGCAGGAGCTGTGACTCAACCCCAGCAACCATAAGTAGGGAGTACAACTGAGTACACACACACACCCACACACACACACACACACACACACACACACACACACACACAAAATCCACCTTTGAGAATGCTTCTTCTGAAACTAAATGCAAATTAGCGCAAATTAAGTAATGATGTTTAACAAGTAATCTAATATTCACATAAGACATTTGAAGAGGGTGATTAGCGTCTTAAAGGCTGAAGTTGTCTTTGACACACTCATTAACTACCACACGAGCTGTAGATTACGTCCTTACAAAGCAAAATATTTCTTTGACAAGAAGAGCGAAGCATTGCACCAGAGCTGCTGACCCATTGTACCCACGACTGACAATCAATCAGATCGACTTTGATCTTGTGTTTTCAAAAATTTTCATAACAGTAACACCTGGTATAAGTTCTAGTGAACGAAGTGTCCCCTGCGCAATTGTAAATACCCGGCTTTACCAACTTAGCTAGAAAGTGCATAAAATATTCCTATGTGGGTAATGACAACCGCTGTTCAACTCTTACATAGAAAAGCCAGATCCCAAGAATTCCATAACCTATTTACTACTGTCCCACTATTGCAAGAGTCAATGTTATGAGACTTTTATGATAGTAAACACTTCTTTGATGGTGCATCCACAAGGCATGTGTGGTGTTGAAAACTTTATTTAACAATGGAAAGAACACCACTTGGCGCTAACAAGTGAGCACACTCACTTGTTGAGTCACTATAACTGTGGATCTGTACACAAATATAACTCACAGAGCAGAGGTCTTAAGACTACGTTTCAATTCCACTTGAAGCACTCACAAAGCCTTAGTAATTTTATTTTTAATACTGTTATTATTATTGCTATTATTATTATTGTTATTATTATTATTATTATTATTATTATTATTATTATTATTATTATTATTATTATTATTATTATTATTATTATTATTATTATTATTAGTATTATTATTAGTATTATTATTATTATTATTATTATACATAATGTTACTAATATTATTATAATTATTACAATAACCAATTATTATTATTAATGTCATTAATAGGTATATATTATTTTTTTAATTAACACATCGGCCGCCTCCCACCAAGGCAGGGTGGCCACCAAGGCAGGGTGGTCCGTAAAAGAAAAAAATTCATCATTCAGTCTATTGTCTTGCCAGAGGTCTGCTTACACTACAGTTAAAAAACTGCAACATTGACACCCCTACATTAGAATCCGGCCTGCCGGTTTCCCTGAATCCCTTCATGAATGTTACCTTGCACACACTCTAACAGCACGTAAAGTTCTACAAACCATTTGTATTCATTCGCTCCTATCTAACACGCTCACCCAAGCTTGCTGGAAGTCCAAGCACCTCGCACACAAAACCTCCTTTACCCCCTCCCTCCAACCTTTACTAGGCTAATCTCTACCCCGCCTTCCCTCCACTACAGATTTATATACTCTCGAAGTCATTCTATTTTGTTCCACTCTCTCAACATATCCGAACCACCTCAACAACCCCTCCTCAGCCCTCTGGATAAGAGTTTTGGTTATCCCACACCACCTCTTAATTTCCAAACTACGAATTCTCTGCATTATATTTACACCACATATTGTCCTCAGACATGGCATCTCCACTGCCTCCAGCCTTCTCCTTGTTGCAACATTCACCACCCATGTTTCACACCCATATGGGTAGTGGGAGTGTGAAGGTCGTCACCTCCAGTAGTATGTAGTGTGAAGGTCTACCTCACTGTAGTGGTATTAAGTCTTCATCTCAAGTAATTGGAGTGTGAGTCGTCACCTCTAGTATAGGAGTGTGAGGTCGTCACCTCCAGTAGTGGAGTGTGGAGGTCGTCACCTAGTAGTAGGAGTGGGAGGTCGTCATCTCCATTAGTGGCAGAGTGTTCACCTCAGTAAGGGACGTGGGAGGTTCGATCACCTCAGTAGTGAGCTAGGAGGTCGTCACCTCAGAATGAGATGCAGGTCTCACCTCCAGAAGCAGTGAGTCTCACCCAGTGTTGGAGTTGGTCACACTCCAGTAGTGGGAAGTGTGGAGTCGTCACCTCCATAGAGTAGGGGCACCTCCAGTGTGAGGCTCGTCACCTCCAGAGAGATGTACCTCAGTAGTAGTGTAGGAGGTCGTCACCTCCAGTAGTGAGTGTATGTCACCTCCAGTATCTTAGTGTCACCTCCAGTAGTGGAAAGTCGTCACCTCCAGTAGTGGGAGTGTGGAGTCGTCACCTCAGTTAAGTTATGATTCTCATCAGTATATGACAGAGTGGGATGTCCTCCAGTGTATGTGGAGCCCCATATTTTCTCACCTCCAGTAGTGGGAGTGGAGGTCGTCACCTCCAGTAGGCAGTGGGACTCACCTAGAGGCAGTGTGTCGTCACCTGCAGTAGTGAGTTGTCCCCGAGGGTGAGTCTACCTCAGTAGTGGTGTGGAGGTCAGTCACCCAGTAGTGAGTGTGGACGTCGTCACCTATAGTGGGAGTGTGAGGTCGTCACCCCCAGTAGTGGAGTGGAGGTCGTCACCTCCAGTAGGGGAGTGTGGAGGTCGTCACCTCCAGTAGTGGGAGTGTGAAGGTCGTCACTCCAGTAGTGGCAGTGTAGGTCACTCCAGTAGTGGAGTGTGGTCGTCACCCAGTGGATGTGGAGTCGTCACCTCCAGTAGTGGGAGTGTGAGGTTGTCACCTCCAGTAGGGGAGTGTGAGGTCGTCACCTCCAGTAGTGGAGTGTGGAGTCTCACCTCCAGTAGTGGAGTGTGGAGGTCGTCACCTCCAGTAGTGGAGTGTGAGGTCTCACCCAGTAGTGGCAGTGTGGGGTCGTCACCTCCAGTAGTGGAGTGTGAGTGTCACCTCCAGTAGTGGGAGTGTGGAGGTCGTCACCTTTAGTAGTGGCAGTGTAGAGGTCGTCACCTCCAGTAGTAGGAGTGTGGTCGTCACCTCCAGTAGTGGGCGTGTGGAGGTCGTCACCTCAAGTGGTAGCAGTGTGGAGGTCGTAACCTCCAGTAGTGTGAGTGAGGAGATCGTCACCTCAATTGGTGGCAGTGTGGAGGTCGTCGCCTCCAGTAGTGGAAGTGTGGAGGTAGTCACCTCAAGTGGTGGCAGTGTGGAGGTCTTCACCTCCAGTAGAGGGAGTGTGGAGATCGTCACCTCCAGTTGTGGAGTGTGGAGGTCTTCACCTCTAGTAGAGGGAGTGTGGAGGTGTCACCTCAGTAGTGGGAGTGTGGAGGTCGTCACCTCTAGTAGTTGCAGTGTGGAGGTCGTCACCTCCAGTAGTGGGAGTGTAGAGGTCGTCACCTTCAGTAGTGGCAGTGTGGAGGCCGTCACCTTCAGTAGTGGGAGTGTGGAGGTCGTCACCTCCAGTAGTGGGAGTGTGGAGGTCGTCACCTCCAGTAGTGGGAGTGTGGAGGTCGTCACCTCAAGTGGTGGTAGTGTGGAGGTCGTCACCTCCAGTAGTGTGAGTGTGGAGGTCGTCACCTCCAGTGGTTGAGTGTGGAGGTCGTCACCTCCAGTAGTGGGAGTGTGGAGGTCGTCACCTCCAGTAGTGGGAGTGTGGAGGTCGTCACCTCCAGTAGTGGGAGTGTGGAGGTCGTCACCTCCAGTAGTGGGAGTGTGGAGGTCGTCACCTCAAGTGGTTGCATTGTGAAGGTCGTCACCTCTAGTAGTGGGAGTGTGGAGGTCGTCACCTCCAGTAGTAGCAGTGTGGAGGTCGTCGCCTTCAGTAGTGGGAGTGTGGAGGTCGTCACCTCCAGTAGTGGAGTGTGAAGGTCGTCACCTCCAGTAGTGGAGTGTGAGTCGTCACCTCCAGTGTGGGAGTGTGGAGGTCGTCATCAGTAGTGGAGTGTGATCTCACCTCCAGTAGTGGGAGTGTGGAGGTCGTCACCTCCATAGTGGAGTGTGGAGGTGTCACCTCCAGTAGTGGGAGTGTGGAGGTCGTCACCTCAGTAGTGGAGTGTGGAGGTCGTCACCTCAGTAGTGGAGTGGAGTCGTCACCTCCAGTAGTGAGTGTGGAGGTCGTCACCTCCAGTAGTGTGAGTGTGTAGGTCGTCACCTCCAGTAGTGTGAGTGTGGAGGTCGTCACCTCCAGTAGTGTGAGTGTGGAGGTCGTCACCTCAAGTGGTGGTAGTGTGGAAGTCGTCACCTCCAGTAGTGTGAGTGTGGAGGTCGTCACCTCCAGTAGTGTGAGTGTGTAGGTCGTCACCTCCAGTAGTGTGAGTGTGGAGGTCGTCACCTCCAGTAGTGTGAGTGTGGAGGTCGTCACCAAGTGGTTAGGTGAAGTCACCCAGTAGTGTGAGTGTGTGCCTCCAGTAGGTGATGTGGTCGTCACCTCCAAGTGGTGGAGTGTGGAGTCGTCACCTCCAGTAGTGTGGCAGTGTGGATGGTCGTCACCTCAGTAGTGGTGTGGGGTCGTCACCTAGTGGTGGAGTGTGAGGTCGTCACCTCCAGTAGTGTGAGTGTGGAGGTCGTCACCTCAAGTGGTGGCAGTGTGGAGGTCGTCACCTCCAGTAGTGTGAATGTGAAGGTCGTCACCTCCAGTAGTGGTAGTGTGGAGGGCGTCACCTCCAGTAGTGGGAGAGTGGAGGTCGTCACCTCCAGTAGTGGGAGTGTCGACTGGTGCAGGTTAAGTCTCGATGGCTTGACTAATACACTTTTAATATTTGAAGAGTTTCAAGAGTGTTAATGGACTGTCTGCAACTCTTACTTCCTTTCCTCCTCATTAACACTTAATTTATTTCACAGTCACTCAGTAACGTTCAGTAATGTTTTCGGGGAGACATTCTCTTGAAATGATGACAATTTGATTTATTGGTTTTAATATCTCTCTCTCTCTCTCTCTTTATCTATCTATCTATCTTTCTCTATACTTAATTTAATTTATGCTTTACCAAGCATTACTTTAAAAATATTATTGCTAAACTTTATAGTTATGAAACATATTAATGTGGGACAGTAGTTGGAGGCAGCTCTGAGTCGTGGATTTTATTTGATCAGTTGAATTATTTTATCGGAAATGTTAAGCTGTGCGCCTATGTTTCAGTCTCGAGTCATTCTAGGAATGAATTATCTCAGCGGATGTGGAGTTGTTGAGAATAGCAGAGCGATACTGTGAGTACTGTGAGTACTGTTCTTGAATATAACATCTCCGGTGTTTAAGACTCTACTGAAATGACAAATTAAACCAGGCAGAGCTTAAACGATGGAAGTCGCATTTCACGGTTTTCTATTCTAACTAGATGTAGATGAGTCGAGGGGACAGGCAATCCTAGAAAGTTGCTCATACTCAAGGTATGAGCTACTTGTGCTTCGTCCGGAGTTTCACAGCCTATGCTGTTGAGTTGGTAAGAGATACTCCTTATTGCTGTTATCTTCTGTGCTTATTTGTTTGGAAGATTTTCCTCGTTATTCTTCATTGAAATTTTGAAGTCAAATTTCTCTTCTCGTGTATCCTTATCGCCGGGTTCTAACCCTCTTCCATTTATTCATTCTTGCCAATGGTTCAGTATTACCAACATGTTGCATAGAAACCATCCTCATTTGAGTCTTCTCGGAAGCAAATGTAACCTTCCATCATTCTGCTCAGATTGCTATAGCTCTAAGCCGGTGATTGATGTACCTGAGAGCAGCTGGCATATCTTCTCTTGCATAATTAAATGTCAGAGTTGAGTCTTCATATGCATGGATCTCTGGGATGAAGTGAAGACGTTAACTGAAGTAGACATTTCATAACAATGGACCAAGCACACTTCCCTGTGGAACAATGCCCCCCATTTGAGTGTCTTTCTGACTATGTCGCAATGAAAACTAGTCTTAGAAATTTACCTTGAGGATACATTAAGGTGTTGTGCAGAGCCAGAGACTCCTAATGCTTGCAGTTTTGCCAAGAGTCCCTGGTGTCAGACTCTGTCAAAAGCATCTGCACTGTCCATTGCTACTACAAAGCAAATCATCAATTCATCACATGAGGGGTGAGACATAGTGGAGAGGTTTGATAGGAGAACAGTTGCCGAGAGACCTTTATCGGAAGCCACGCTGACGGTCACAAAGATGCGAGTGGTAGAGTAAGACTGTTGCTGTTGTCATTTGCCGTGAGATGATCGGCTGAAAAATTTTGCTGGTGACTGACAAGATTGACACTGGTCTGTAGTTGCTGATTTTTGCCTCTTCCTCATAAAACGTCATTACCCTGTGCTAGGCAGTGCTGATAAATACGAGTTAGAAGCAATGATAGCTAATGTGGACGTCTACTCATCAATATTGGGGTCATTATGCGTGCCCACAGCCTTTTCTTGGTCCAAGGATTTTTAGAGTACTTCATCGAGCCTTGTTTTCACCTCTGGCAACTTATATTCAGTTCTTGTGACTAGAAGAGGTGGTTCTCTTAATGGATCAAGAACTTTTATGTTGGCAACAAAAGAGGTCATCTTTTTCTTGATTGCTGGCACTGACAGTCCCATCCTGTTCATTTAAAGGTGGAAAAGTTCTTTCGAGTGAATAGCCATTAACGGTCCTTGACCATGGACCTCCAAGTTTTGGAGTCCTCTTTTCGTTTGCCAGTTTACTTTTTGTATCAGCCTCCTATCTAAAAATGGCCCACTTCTGATCTTCCTCCATTTGCCGACAGGATTGCCCGTGAAGGTTCTTGTAATAGGTAGTGGGATACTTCTTGTTCCTTATCTAATCCTTGTGCTTAGCAGAAGCGGCCACCCGGCAACGAAAGTCAAACTAAGGTTTTTCTCTCTTTCTCTCTCTTTTTTTTCTCTCTCTCTCTCACTTTCTCTGAATTTAGTCTGATTCAAACTTTTAAGATTCATACAGACAGAAAACACTATCTGAAAAGCAAAATTGAGTTATTAAATGAAACTTCGTGGCAGGAAATGTTACACAAACATATGTTATTTTTTTTTCATTTTTAGAAGTATAGAATGATTGGTCAAACTACCCATTTAAATTGTAAGAGCTAAAACAATATATTGAGTGATGAACCAGCTGGGGCAAAGTGAAATTATGAAAAAATGCATACACCAAATTATTTTCCGAAAATAATATTTAATGAACTATTAGAGGTATGTAAGTATTCTGGAATATTGGGAGAAATGTCGGTGTAATAGTTAGAATGGTGGGAGATATATACATATACAAATGACTACTGAAACATATATTAGTACTGGGACGAGTGCAGGTACAAGTATCTGTCGTTGCAAATGGTATCAGGAATACTGGGAGGGATATTCATATATATATATATATATATATATATATATATATATATATATATATATATATATATATATATATATATATAATATATATATATATATATATATATATATATATATATTATCACATTACTACTACTCACATTATCAAGGAACTTGATAATGTGAGTAGTCCAACCTTGGAATTCCTCTATTTTTCATAGTGGTTGTCTTGCATATTTTGATATCACCTGTTTACTGTGATCTTTTTGCATATATATATATATATATATATATATATATATATATATATATATATATATATATATATATATATATATATATATATATATATATTTTTTTTTTTTTTTTTTTTTATTAACACATCGGCCGATTCCCACCAAGGCAAGGTGGCCCGAAAAAGAAAAACTTTCATCATCATTCACTCCATCACTGTCTTGCCAGAGGGGTGCTTTACACTACAGTTATAAAACTGCAACATTAACACCCCTCCTTCAGAGTGCCGGCACTGTACTTCCCATCTCCAGAACTCAAGTCCGGCCTGCCGGTTTCCTGAATCCTTCATAAATGTTACTTTGCTCACACTCCAACAGCACGTCAAGTATTAAAAACCATATGCCTCCATTCACTTCTATCAAATACGCTCACACATGCTTGCTGGAAGTCCAAGCCCCTCGCACACAAAACTTCCTTTACCCCTTCCCTCCAACCTTTCCTAGGCCGACCCCTACCCCGCCTTCCCTCCACTACAGATTTATACACTCTCGAAGTCACTCTGTCTCGTTCCATTCTCTCTACATGTCCAAACCACCTCAACAACCCCTCCTCAGCTCTCTGGACAATCGTTTTGGTAATCCCGCACCTCCTCCTAATTTCCAAACTCCGAATTCTCTGCATTATATTCACACCACACATTGACCTCAGACATGACATCTTCACTGCCTCCAGCCTTCTCGTTGCAACATTCATCACCCATGCTTCACACCCATATAATAGCGTTGGTATAACTATACTCTCATACATTCCCCTCTTTACTTCCATGGACAAGGTTCTTTGTCTCCACAGACTCGAAGTGCTCCACTCACCCTTTTCCCTCATCAATTCTATGATTCACCTCATCCTTCATAGACCCATCCGCCGACATGTCCACTCCCAAATATCTGAATACATTCACCTCCTCCATACTCTCTCCCTCCAATCTGATATCCAATCTTTCGTCACCTATTCTTTTTGTTATCCTCATCACCTTACTCTTTCCTATATTCACTTTCAATTTTCTTCTTTTACACACCCTACCAAATTCATCCACCAACCTCTGCAACTTCTCTTCAGAATCTCCCAAAAGCACAGTGTCATCAGCAAAAAGCAACTGTGACAACT
The DNA here is from genome assembly GCA_009830355.1 of Cherax destructor. Lineage (NCBI taxonomy): Eukaryota > Metazoa > Arthropoda > Malacostraca > Decapoda > Parastacidae > Cherax > Cherax destructor. The sequence goes on along the minus strand of WNWK01008404.1, from coordinate 55,259 downwards.
CCCACTTTGTATTTGCTTCTTATCTTTTAGCCCAACACCTCTTGCCAAGACCCTCACATTCACTTCTCTTACAACCCCATCTATAAATATATTGAACAACCACGGTGACATCACACATCCTTGTCTAAGGCCCACTTTTACTGGGAAATAGTCCCCTTCCTCCTACACACTCTAACCTGAGCCTCACTATCCTCATAAAACTCTTCACTGCTTTCAGTAACCTTCCTCCTATTCCATACACCTGCAACATCTGCCACATTGCCCCCTATCTACCCTATCATACGCCTTTTCCAAATCCATAAATGCCACAAAAACATCTTTACCCTTATCCAAATACTGTTCACCTATATGTTTCACTGTAAACACTTGGTCTACACACCCCTACCTTTCCTAAAGCCCCCTTGTTCATCTGCTATCCTGCTTTCTGTCTTACTCTTAATTCTTTCAATAATAACTCTACCATACACTTTACCAGGTACACTCAACAGACTTATTCCCCTATAATTTTTGCACTCTCTTTTGTCCCCTTTGCCTTTATACAAAGGAACAATACACGCTCTCTGCCAATCCCTAGGTACCTTACCCTCTTCCATACATTTATTAAATAATAGCACCAACCACTCCAAAATTATATCCCCACCTGCTTTTAACATTTCTATCTTTATCCCATCAATCCCAGCTGCCTTACCCCCTTTCATTCTACCCACTGCCTCACGAACTTCCCTACACCCACAACTGGCTCTTCCACACTCCTACAAGATGTTATTCCTCCTTGCCCTACACACGAAATCACAGCTTCCCTGTCTTCATCAACATTTAACAACTCCTCAAAATATTCTCTCCATCTTCCCGATACCTCTAACTCTCGATTTAATAACTCTCCTCTCCTATTTTTAACTGTCAAATCCATTTGTTCTCTAGGCTTCCTCAACTTATTAATCTCATTCCAAAACTTTTTTTTATTTTCAACAAAATTTGCTGATAACATCTCACCCACTCTCTCATCTGCTCTCTTTTTACATTGCTTCACCACTCTTTTAACCTCTCTTTTCTCTCCATATACTCTTCCCTCCTTGCATCACTTCTACTTTGTAAAAACCTCTCATATGCTAACTTTTTCTCCTTACTACTCTCTTTACATCATCATTCCACCAATATATATATATATATATATATATATATATATATATATATATATATATATATATATATATATATATATATATATCTTTCTTTCAACACGTCGGCCGTTCCCCACCGAGGCAGGGTGGCCTAAAAGGAAAAACGAAAGTTTCTCCTTTTACATTTAGTAATATATACAGAAGAAGGGGTTACTAGCCCCTTGCTCCCGGCATTTTAGTCGCCTCTTACGACACGCATGGCTTCCGGAGGAAGAATTCTGTTCCACTTCCCCATGGAGAAAATGAAAGACGTGTTTCTTTCTTTAATTCAAGTTTCGAACATATTTCTTATTTACATGAGTCTTATCCACAGAGGAGTTCCCTCTGTGGATAAGACTCATGTACCTCCAAAAAAAAAAAAAAAATAAGGGAACCACCCCAACTATGCAGATCTGATGGCAACCAAAAGCGTCCAGATGGTATCACCCTTCAAGCCTGGACAGACGGCAAGCAGGTGGTGTGGGACTACACATGTGCATCTACCTTGGCTGATACCTATCTCCAGTACACCAGGGAGGAAGGAGGGGCTGCTGCCACCTTCAGGGAGTCCCAGAAGTCGAGAAAATATGGAGAACTTGCCCATCATTATATGTTTGTTCCCATAGGCTCAGAGACCCTTGGCTCATGGGGAAAGAGTGCATCTAAGTTCCTCAAGGAGCTGGGCAAAAGACTCAACAGGGTAACTAGGGATCCCAGGGCAGCTAGTTTTCTGGTCCAGCGACTCAGCGCTGCTGTTCAGAGGGTAATGCATGCTGTATTCTGGGCACGCGCACCAGCTCGGAAGAGCTGGATGAGATTTTCGCATTATAATCAGTGACAAAGATGTAACAATATGTACTAGACATGTATCTCTCACCTCGTGTACTGTATATGCCATCTTTATATCAACAATGTATCTCTCAAATCTTTTGTACCATATTATGTAATATATATATATATATATATATATATATATATATATATATATATATATATATATATATATATATATATATATATATATATATATATATATATATATATATATCATATATATATATATATATATATATATATATATATATATATATATATATATATATATATATATATATATATATATATATATATATATATATATATATATATATATCATTAACAACACTGCGACTATCCAAGGAGTCGAACCCATGCTGCTTTGGCCCTCACAATTCTCAAGAATGACGCATCCAGCCAAGCTAGATGTTGTACCCGTCAACCGAGAACATGCGGTGGTGTGGATGCCTCTGAGCTAATTTCATTCTTTGTTTGGTGTACTAGCCCAAGTAGCAGTATTTTATATTATTGTACCCACGAACGAGTGGTATTGATCAGTAACAACACTGCGACTTGCCACACAACTTCCGTATCTTCTTCCAAACCGCACACACAGGGGAAGTCGAGGTAATGATAGACACGTAGTCTTGCCAAAAAGTGCGTTTAGCGTCGCTTATGACACGGCGAGCGACTGCCCTTGCCCGCTTAAAATCCAAAAGGTGATCTGAGGACCGATTATATCGATAACAGCCCCACGCAGCACGTTTCAAACTCACTGCACGGGCACACGCAGGAGACCACCAAGGCTCGCATGTCTGAGAATGCCTGTCTGAGGTTTGAGGAATAGAACGTGACACTGGTGTAGCAGCTCATCATTTGAGGACAAAGGAGGGTCCGCACAAAAGGTGGCAAGATGAGAGTGTAAGTCCAATTCTCTCGTCCAAATTGACAACGGGGGCTACAAGGCGGTCGGGAATACGTACTAGAAGTAACAAGAATTGGAAAGTGATCACTGTCGTGCAAATCTATGAGAACAGACAAAGCGTAATCAAGTGCAACTGACGAGGAGCAGATAGAAAGATCAACGCAAGAGGGAGACTGAGTGCGAGAGTCAAAATGGGTGGGAGCACTCATATTTAAAACATGAAGAGTGAAAAGTCTCTCCACCTCGAGAGTCCCAGTGGGACCCTCCCCAAAGATGATGGTGAGCATTAAAATCACCTAACAAGATGGTCGGCGGTAGAGAAGAGATCAAGAACGCAATATCCAAGATACAGAATGCATGGGAAGGGGAGAGAGATAGAGAGTGGGAAGGGGAGAGAGCAAACGGTATACCATCTGTACAAATAAATACGGTCTGCAGTATAATGCAGCAGAGAATGAACAAAGACCTGTTGATACGGTATACCAACGCGCACAAGAAGTGCACTCTCATTAAATGATTCATCAGGAAAGGGATCAGAAAAATGCAACAGCACATAGCCCGAAATGGGACGAATAACGACTGAACGAATTTTGGTCTCTAATAACCCGACACATACTGAACCACGAATATTCCATTGTAAATAATTCATTATTCACAAAGACAGGTATGACAATAATAAGAAACGATCAAATCTATGGGCTATTAGGATTCAGTGAAGTCAATGTGTGGAGGCAACGGAAAGTGTGCAAACAAGGAGGAATCAGAATGCTGTGAAGGAAAAGATTGCTGCGAGGTTCGTGAAAAATGGGAAAGGGTAGAAGGAGGTGTACCGGTGTTCTTCGAGGGTTTCGTCTCCGCAATATAGTCGGAGATAGTGTCAAGTGTCTTAGTGGACAAGGAAGACGCCGATACCAAGACTTCAGAGACAGGTGAGGTAGAGCAAGTAAAGATTGGGGAGACTATGAGAGGGGAGGGGAGCATGAACCTGGAGAGATGTGCCGGCAGGGACAGAAGAGTCCTGCAGTGGAATAGGAGAGGAAGGAGGATGGAAGGTAACTAAGGAAGAAGTCTGGGGAGGAACAGGATAAGAGTGGACCACACGAGGGGGGTGAACCTCCACCTCTGTGTGAGAGTTAGAAAGGGGGTGAGAACTAGGCACCGAGGCTGAAAAGGAAAACTTCTGGGGAATTGTAAGCACTGGAGAAATGTGAAGAGACTTGGGCTTATGAGACAGGCTCAGCTTCGCTGGTGATAAGCGCGAAGAAGACGCAGGCGTGCAAGGTCTTGCAGACTGAGAAACTAGCGGGCAAGAGGAAGTAGTAGTGGTAGGAGTAGGTAAGGAGGTGTGGGTTTCAAAGGGTAAAACTGCAAAAGAATTAGAGACAGGAGTGACCCTGGAAGACATGACACGGGCGGAGGTGGTAGGTGGGGGGACCGCCAAGGTTGGAGGTCTCCTAGCTATTCGCAAACAAGGGATATGAGGAAGATATCCGTGGAGGAAGAGCTGAGAGACAGCCAAAGCATAAGTAAGGCCTTTGCTCTCCTTAAGACATTGGATTTCTCGTTCATTACAATAGACCTGACAATGGCGGGAAAAAGAAGGATGAGCTTCATTGCAATTGACACAAGTGGGGGAAAGACTGCAAGATATATTGGCATGATCTGCATCACCGCAGACCGGGCACTCTGCCGCCACAGATCTACAGTATTTAGCAGGGTGTCCAAAGCTCCAGCAATTTTGACACTGTTCGGAGGTAGGGACCACTTTACGGACCTCTAGGCAATGGCCTTCGATATAAACGGAGGATGGGAGTTCACAGCAGTCGAAGGTTAAGTGGACGATGTTACTGGGATAGCTCCTCCGCCCGTGAGCGGGCAGGACGTGTGTATTCACTTTGAGAATAGGAAGGTCCTGAAGGTCTAATTGCTCCAAAATATCATCACCGCAAGACAGAAAATCACTTTGTACAATGGTATGCGAAAAAACCACTATACCACTGCAAGAATTGAGAGTAGCGTGCTTATGAAATGTGACTGGAATGTTGTCAATTGAAGTAAAATGGGAAAGATCATTAGCTTGTTCTGCATTTTGAACTGTAATGACGCATGCATCGCTACAAAGAGTGTGAAAGGATATATTTTGGTCAACGTGTCATAAAAGAGGTTTACCAATACTTTGGTCAGAAAGATAATCAGTTGTAGGGAAAAGAATTGAGTCCACTGCGCACTTGTAAACAATGTGCGTAAAGGAAGTAGGTGTCAGGTAGGTCACTTTTGGGTAGAATGAGCAGACATCGAAGAACCGTCATCAGCAAATGGTCTGGAACATTTAGGTGTAGTACCGTGGGCTGCCCGACCCGAGGTAGGTGGACGATCCGATAACCATCGAACCATATTCAGGGAAGCCGGACACATAGTTAAAGGCATGCAAGAGCAGAGGCTCTAACAGAAATGGGCAGAGCCCCAGCACTTGGAACATGTGACGAAGCTTCACCAGCAGACTGAGAAACTAGCCTTGGTGATGGACCAGGCGCTTCGGCTCCCTCAATGCCCTGGTGATGGACCAGGTGATTCTGCTCCTTTAACGGCCTGGTGATGGACCAGGTACTTCGGCTCATTCAGTGCCCTGGTGATGGACCAGGTATTTCGGCTCATTCAGTGCCCTGGTGATGGACCAGGTGCTTTGGCTCCCTCAGTGCCCTGGTGATGGACCAGGTGTTTCGGCTTCCTCAGTACCCTGGTGATGGACCAGGTGCTTCGGCTCCTTTTATATCTTGATGATGTACCATGCGCTTCAGCTCCTTCAACGCCCTGGTGATGGATCATGTGCTTTAGTTCATTCAGTGCACTAGTGATGGACCAGGTGCTTCAGCTCCTTCAGTACCCTATTTTATAGTGCCCTGATTATCAAAGCATATTCCATGGATGGAGTAAATGGGTTGGGTAGGAGTTTTTGTTTGTGGGATTGGCTTTGGGTTTTAGGGGGACCTACCTAGTGTGGACCAGTTGGCTTGCTGCATTATTCCTTATTTCTGTGTTATTGTTAGTTGAACGGGACTTGCACAATGGTTGGGGGGGGGGGTGTTGTCGGGGCTTGTTGCTTGGATGGGGATGGGTTAGACAAATATTTTTATTGGTGGGTTGCTTTTGACATGGACCTGCCAAGTATGGGCCAGTAGGCTGTTGCAGTGTTCCTCCTTTCTTATGTTCTTATGTATGGGAAGAGTCTAGAGAATGGTCCAATAACAAAGCCGGGTCAGAACAGGATGCGGGAACAGAGAGGTGCCTGGGAGGAGGAGGGTTACCACAGAACGAAGACTCCATGACAGTGGTACTTCTTTCTTATTATTTTAAAGAAAAAGAAAAGAAAAAAAGAATGAAAACAAAGGGACAGCGGAAAGACAGTCACTAGAAGGCATGAAACGGCCGTAAGTTCTCCCCCTCATCCGAGAGGACCTCGAGCCCGCAAGTAGTGCAGATGCCGCATGGAACCGTCCCTTACCCTACCCTTCATGCCAGTAAACCAGCGCTCCGGGATAGCAACCTCACATCTACCGAGCCACCTCTGCGGACAAAATGGTGGTGGATAATCCGCCACAAAGCATACCTCCATCGGCTGTCGCCTCCCAGAACCGACAGGCAGCCTCTGGTGATACACTTGTCATCTGCAGGACACCTCGCCCACTTCTCGGAAATCTGGAAAGGGAACCGGGCGCCAAAATAATCAAGATTCTATGGCAAACTACACCACACCTGAGGAACCCCACGGAGCTGGATAAACCCTAGTACACTTCCCCTTACCTAGAAACCGTAATGCCTGTTAGATCAATTATTATCTCCATAGGTTCAGTTTCTTATAAACTTTCTAAATGGCGTGTTGATATTTTGAGCCCAATTGTTGGAAAAAATTCTAATTTTAATGTTAAAAACAACTTAGATTTAGTTGATAAATTAAGCACCTTGACTGATTTAAATGATTTCAATATGGTTAGTTTTGATGTTACCTCCTTGTTTACAAAAGTTCCAGTTGATGATTTACTAAGTTTCTTATCTGAAGAACTGGTTAATTATGATTTACCATTGCCAGTTCCTACTATCATTAAACTTATTAAACTTTGTATTGTTGATGCAAAATTTGTATTTAATGATGAGTTTTACACTCAGAAGTTTGGTATGGCAATGGGAAATCCTCTTTCACCTGTTCTTAGTAATTTATATATGGAATTTTTCGAAACAAGATTGCTTAACACAATCCTTCCCAATAGAGCTAAATGGTATAGATATGTTGATGATATTTTGTGCCTTATGCCTAAGAATGTAGACATAAACCATTTCCTTGTTAAATTAAATAGCTTAGCTCATTCTATAAATTTTACTGTTGAATTCGAAGTAAATAACTCATTGCCCTTCCTAGATGTTTTTATTATTAAGGGTAACATTGATTTTAAATTTAAAATTTACAGAAAACCTACAAATAATTGTTCCTATGTACACTATTACTCTTCACATCAAGATAGAGTTAAAGAACCGGTTTTCTCTTCTGTTTTTGAGAACTTTATGTATTTGTAGTCCAGAGTTCATAGATTAAGAAATCTCTAAAATTTATGAAATAGCTAATGATTTAAAATACCCAAGAAACATAATTTATAAATCTTTTAAAATAGCTAGAAATACTTTTTACAATCCCAAAAGGGACAACCAACCTTATTCAACCAAAAATATGTTGGTTCTCCCTTACCATGAAAACTTGGTTGATATGCCTTCCTTTCTTAAGAATTTTGATATCAAAGTGTATTTAAAAATCTTGATACAGTAAAAAGACTTTTGATAAAAAATTCCCCCCAAAATGCTGACGGATGTGTCTATAAGATTCCCTGTAAAATATGGGATAAAGTTTATTATGGTCAAACTGGTAAAAGTCTTGAACTAAGATTAAAACAACATAAATATAGCATTAGAACTGGACAAGATTCTAATGCTCTATTTATTCATGTGAGAGACTTTAACCATCCAATTGATTTTCAAAATGCTGAGAAGGTTGTATCAAGCAAGTCCATGGTTGAGAGGAATATAATAGAATCATGTTTCATTAAAAGCAGTTTTGAAAATAATATGAATATTTCTTTTGGTTTATATAAATTGGATTCATTTATAATTAATAAAATTTGGGAAGAATTTAATGATAAATTGGACTAATCTTAATTCTTGGGAAGAGTTTCAGGTCCTTTCTTATGTTCCTCTTTACAGAGTCGTGTGATGTTACGCTACTGTGAGGTGTTGTCTTTGTTAGTGTGATGTGACTGTGAGGTGTAATTTGCCCCTTTATAAGGCTTCTTGTCATGTTTCCTTTTATAGTTCCTTGATAATGTGAGTAGTCACGAAATATATATATATATATATATATATATATATATATATATATATATATATATATATATATATATATATATATATATATATATATATATATATATATATATATATAACGTGCCGATTAGGTAAAACTGGTCAATTAGCAAGAACTCATCTAAAATTAAGTCCTTTCTAAAATTTTCTCTTATACGTTTAAAGATATATTTTTTTCATTTATGTTAATGTAAGAATTTATAATTTTGTACCATGAGAAACTTTGAAAACCTACCTAACCTTATTACAACAAGCGCAATTTAATTTAGCCTAACCCAACTAAATATATTTTAGATACGTTAACATTAATTTAATAATAAACAAACACAATGAAATAATTTTTTTTCGTTATGTTCAGAATGATTTTGGCGAAATTATTGCATACACAAATTTTCACTTGTCTTATATGGCAAGGTAAGCGTTGCTATTTAAGCCAAAATCGCAAGTTTTACCTAATCGGCACGACATATATATATATATATATATATGGTTCTCTGAACCATTCACCTACACCCCGTCTGACACAGCAACATCTTGGGATCTTAATACAAACGAATTCTTCAACACTTGTCCAACCTTTGGACGAAGACCTACTTCGACTAGTGGATGGTACCACTATGACCCCGCCTCCTGCTGCTTCACCTCACCTGACTACAGTATATAAGCCACCTCTACGGACATATACTATTATTTCTACAAGATTGATGGACGGAACACATCGACTCCAGGCCGAGGGACTGATTACCTCAAAACTTCTACTCTCCTTACACCTTTCTACTTTGTATTGGACTGATGAAGCCACTGTGTGGCGAAACGTTTCCTCAATAAAGATACCCAAATGTTGCATATGTGTCTAATTTATAACTTGTCGGTTCTCTGAACCATTCACCTACACTAGTTATCTATGCTGGATATTTGTTCAGTTTTCAGTATATGTCACTGACATAAAAATAAATGTTACATTGTTTCTGTCCAGTTTTGATATGTTGTTTGTATCATGCTGGCAGTCAGTCAAAGGGGCCTCCCATTCCAGCTTTTGTTTATCTCAAGCTAATCACAAACCTGCCATTCACGTTGACGTCAGTGTACTTTTAAACGTTTTTAAAACATTGTTGAAAGAGATTTCCCTCTTCATTTTATTTATTAGCATGTGGTGTTTTGTACTTCAAGATCATTCTACTCAGCATATCTCACTTTATGTTTCACTGTAAAACACTCTCTTGCTCGCCAGAATTTTGTAAAGAATGACTCTTGACAAGTGTGTGTGTGTGTGTGTGTGTGTGTGTGAGTGTGTGTGTATGTATGTTTGTATTTGTGTATGTGTACTCACCTAATTGTGGTTGCAAGGGTCGATTCGCAGCTCCTGGCCCCGTCTTTTCACTGGTCGCTACTGGGTCACTCTCCAGCACCATTATCTTTATCATACCTCTTCTTAAAGCTAAGTATGGATCCTGCCTCCACTACATCACTTTCCAGACTGTTCCACTTCCTGACAACTCTATGGTTGCAGAAATTCTTCCTAACATCCCTGTGACTCATCTGAATCAACAACTTCTAATTGTTGCTGTGTCCCATCTCTGGAACATCTTGTCTCTGTCCACCTTCTCGATTCCTCTCTGTATTTTATATGTTTTTATCATGTCCCTCCCCTATCTCTCTTGTCTTCCAGTGTCGTCAGGTCGAGTTCCCTTATCTCTCCTCCTCGTAGGACATACCCCTTAGCTCCGTGACTAGCCTCATTGCAAACTTTTGTACTTTCTCTAGTTTCCTGTGGTGCTTGTCTAGGTGTGGGTTCCAAACTGGAGCTGCATGCTCCAATATGGGCAAGACGTACACGGTGTACAGGGTACAGAACGATTCCTTACTGAGATATCTGCATGCTGTTCCTAGGTTCGCTAGTCACCCATATGCTGCAGCAATTGTTTGGTTGATGAGCGCCTCAGGTGTTGTGCTCGGTATTATACACACTCCAAGATCCTTTTCCTTGAACAAAGTTTGTAATCTTTGGCCTTTCTAGACTGTACTCTGTCTGCAGTCTTCTTTTCTCTTCCCCGAACTTTATAACTTGGTGGGGTTGAACTCCAGGAGTCAGTTGCTGGACCAGGCGTGCAGTCTGTCCAGATCCCTGTGTAGTCCTGCCTAATCCTCCTCCGACTGAATGCTCATCATTAATTTCACATCGTCTGTAAACAGGGACACTTCTGAGTCCATTTCTTCAGTCATGTCATACACATATACCAGAAACACCACCGGTCCTAGAACTGACCCTCTGTGGAACCCCACTCGTCACACATGCCCGCTCTGAAACCTAATCATATATCATGATTCGCTGCTGCCTTCCCGTCAGGTATACTCTGGTCCAATGCAGTGCCTTCCCTGTTATACCTGCCTGGTCCTCCAGCTTTTGCACTAATCTCTTGTGTGGAACTGTGTCAAAAGAATTCTTACAGTCCAAGAAAACGCAATCTATCCACCTCACCTCTCTCTCTCTCTCTCTCTCTCTCTCTCTCTCGTCTTACTTCTGTCACCTTCTTATAAAACTCTAGTAGGTTTGTGGCAAAGGATTTCCCGTCTCTGAATCCGTGCTGGTTGTCGTTTATATGCTCATTCCTTTCTAGGTGCTTCTTCACTCTTCTCCTGATAATCTTGTTCATAACTTTGCATACGATAAATGTCAGTAACACTGGTCTGTAGTTTAATGTTGCGTGCCTCTCTCCTTTTCGAAAAATTGAGACTACATTTGCAGTCTTCCATACCTCAGGTAGTCGCCCAGTTTCGATAGATGTGTTGAAGGTTGTTAGTGGTACACAGAGCGCCTCTGCCCCCTCTCTCAGAACCCAAGAGAGATGTTATCCGGCTCCATCGCCTTTGAGATATCTAGTTCGCTTAGCAGTCTCAGACGTATTCCTATATAAAGGCAAAGGGGACAAAAGAAAGTGTAAAAATTATAGGGGAATAAATCAGTTGAGTATACCTGGTAAAGTGTATGGTAGATATATTATTGAAAGAATTAAGAGTAAGACGGAGAGCAGGATACCAGAGGAACAAGGAAGCGTTAGGAAGGGTAGGGGCTGTGTAGACCAAGTGTTTGCAGTGAAACATATAGGTGAACAATATGTAGATAAGGGTAGAGAGTTTTTTGTGGCATATATGGATTTGGAAGAGGCGTCTAATAGGTTCGATAGGAGGGCAATGTGGCAGATGTTGCAAATGCATGGAATTGGAGGTAGGTTATATTGAAAGCAGTGAAGAGTCTTTTCGAGGATAGTGAGGGTCAGGTTAGAATATACAGGCGAGAGGGGATTATTTCCCAGTAAAAGTGGGCCTTAGACAGGGATGGGTGATATCACCATGGTTGTTGAATATATTTATAGTTGAAGTTGTAAGAGAAGTGAATGTTCGGGTGCTGGCAAGAGGTGTGGGGTTAAAAGATAAAGAATTTAACACAAAGTGGGAGTTGTCACAGTTGCTCTTTGCTGATGACACTTTGCTTTTGGGGGATTCTGAAGAGAAGTTGCAGAGGTTGGTTGATGAGTTTGGTAGGGTATGTAAAAGAAGGAAATTAAAATTGAATATAGTAAAGAGTAAGGTGATGAAGATAACAAAAAAATTAGGTAACGGAAGATTGGATATCAGATTGGAGGGAGAGAGTATGGAAGAGGTGAATGTGTTCCGATATTTGGAAATGGACGTGGCAGCAGATGGGTCTATGAAAGATGAGGTGAATCATAGAATCGACGAGGGAAAAAAGTGAGGAGTCTGTGGAGACAAAGAACTTTATCCATGAAAGTAAAGAGGGGAATGTATGAGAGTATAGTTATATTAACGCTATTGTATGGGTGTGAGTCATGGGTAGTGAATGTTGCAACAAGGAGAAGGCTGGAGGCAGTGGAGATGTCATGTCTGAGGGCAATGTGTGGTGTAAATATAATGCAGAGAATCCGTAGTTTGGAGATTAGGAGGAGGTGTGGGATTACCAAAACTATTATCCAGAGAGCTGAAGAGGGGTTATTGAGATGGTTTGGACATGTAGAGAGGATGGAACGAAATACAATGACTTTGAGAATGTATAAATCTGTTGTGGAGGGAAGGCGGCGTAGGGATTGGCATAGGAAAAGCTGGAGGGAGGGGGTAAAGGATGTTTTGTGCGCGAAGGGCTTGGACTTCCAGCAAGCGTGCGTGAGCGTGTTAGATAAGAAAAAATGGAGACAAATGGTTTTTAGGACTTGACGTGCTGTTGGAGTGTAAGCAAGGTAACATTTATGAATGGATTCAGGGAAACCGGCAGGCCAGATTTGATTCCTGGAGATGGGAAGTACAGTGCCGGCACTCTGAAGGAGGGGTGTTAGTGTTGCAGTTTTATAACTGTAGTGTAAGTGCGCCTCTGGCAAGACAGTGATGGAGTGAATGATGCCGAAAGTTTTTCTTTTTCGGGCTACCCTGCCTTGGTGGGAAACGGCCGATGTGTTATTAAAAAACAAAAAATAAAATACGGTGACCAGAACTGGGCAACATAATGTAAATGAGGCCTTACCGAGCATATATAAAATTAAAAAATAACCTAAGTACTACTCCTATTATTCATACTTCTTGATATGAAGTCAAGAATTCTATTAGCTTTATTGCGATCACTTATGCGCTTTTATCTTGGATCTATATTACTGCTAACCAGAACTCCTCAATCTTTATCGCATTGAGATGTACCTTATTCAGTTTATAAGTGCCGTGTTTATTCTGTTTTCCCAGGCTTAGAACCATACATTTGTCTACATTAAACTGTATCTGCCATTGCTAAGACCAGTGTACCAACCTATCCAGATCTTTCTGCAGAGCTCAAGTGTCATCAGAATAATCTGACGGTCTGTTTTGAATATCATCGGCAAACACAGCCGCCATGTGGAACACCACTGGTGACACATTCCCACTCTGATTCCTCATTTCTCGTCCATTATGGCAGATTATGAAACGGTAAATTTAGATAATATATTCTACAGGGCATCTAGTGCTACATGTTTTGTTGGTATATAACTGGATTAGTGGGAGTTATATATTTTATTCTTGTGTCATTAGGATAACACAGGAGTTTCCAGGAAGGTCAGGAGTCTATGGCTTGGCTGAGGGAGCGAACACCTTATTTAAAGGCAACGGAACTTAACACCTTCGGTTAACTCCTTAAAACAAAGAGACTGAACTCCTTAATAGCATTACGTCTCCATTTCTTCTACTGTCAACATACTAAAAGTCGCTATTGCGTTCGAATGAAAAACTCTGATGTACAAATGAAAATTCCGTCAATAAAGACAACTAATTGTTGCACATGTATTAGTTTGTGAGTCGAATATTCATTAATAAACTGAAGCTGAAAGATGGTGTCACTCAATATATTACTGAAAAAGATTTTGCTTTAAAAATAACTCCATGCTGAGCATCAAGCTTAGCGAAGCGGCAAAAAAAAATATCAAAGGTTAATACAACAGTTTATGGAATTTAATAGGGAAATTTTTAGTAAGTGATCCGATGACCTCTCTGATCTTACCGATAATCCCAGATGACCGCTAAGACAAAGTCTCCGATATTTTCCAACTAGAGGTAAATTCTTCCTTACAAAATCTGCAGTCCTAAAATCAAGAACTCTTTTAAATATTACCTATCCTAAACTCTATTCTTGTGTTGCAATGACTGAGAGATGATGTGAGTGAAGCCTCTGTCAAGCAACACACTGTCGAAAATACATACTTTAATATTACGTAATAACTGACGAAAATACATATTTAAGTGTATTATAGTATTAAATATTATTGACATGCAGAAAGTTCTTTTAACTAGTCATTAAAAATAAACCAATTCTACGTTGTATGATGACTTAATGATTTCTGAACAATTTATTAAAATAGCAGTTCTGTGAAGCTTCAAATATTATTTTTATAATACCGAGTTAATTTAGCGCATTCATCTGTGATATATTTTGCGTAACTCAGCTATGAACAGATGAATTCTACTCTACAAAGAAAATAAATATTTATTGAATTTATAGTTTAATATTTATTTTGTTTCATATTAAATTTAGTACACACATGTACTTTGAATAATAAAAAATATTCCTGGGCCAAATAATCTGAGACAGGATAAGAGGAAACAGTATATACAATAAGCTCAGACGATAACCGAGACATATGTCTTATTCGTCATTTTAAGGTATTGTATACCCGTGTTAAAATAAAGACATACCAAAAATCATCTACAGACAAAGGAGAAGCAAACAGAAAGACAGATCTAAAGACACAGACTCACAGACTCAGGATATATTTAATGTATTTTAAAAACTGCTACATAGGCTTCAGTTAAAGTAATCAAAGCAGTGACGTAGGAAATGTATCCGAGAATATTTTATAATGGATCCGTCGCTGGATCCATTATAAAATGGTAAACAAAACTATCACAAACAACAATGGAATTATTCTGCAGTTTAATGCAAACAGGTGTAGTACAGCTCTGTTTTGTAATGCAAACAGGATTACCTCTATTCTGTTTCTCAGTCATTGGAATACCAGCACTCTGTTGTCAGTAACAGGAATACTTCTGCTATGTTGAACAGGAAGGAGAGTAACACCGTTTAATTGTTCAATAACAGAATTGCAAAACTATCAGTAAGTAGCAGTTGTGTGAAACTCTGCTGTTCAATAGCAGTAGAACGACTGTCCTGTTGTTCATTAACAGGATTACCAACGGTCTGCTCAATATAAACAGGGCTGTTTAGCGCAACAGGAAGACTGCAGCTGACCTGTTTGATACAGATTTACGAGCGTTTTTCTGCTTTTCTAAACAGATGGAAAGCTGCTGCTAAATTCAACAGAAAGACGATTTATTCTGCTGTTCATAACGTCGGGAACACCACTGTTCTTCTGTGAAGTTTGTCATAAAGATCGTTATTCCGTTTATTAAATCAACAGAAACACAGCTGATCAACTAAACAGGACCATCTCTGTTATGCTGTTCAATACGCCGAGAAGACCACTTATAACAGAACATAAGAATGGAGGAACACTGCAGAAGGCCTACTGGCCCATACAAGGCAGGTCCTTATCAAAACCACCACTACCTAAGAATTCACTCCTGCACCCACGACACCAATCAAACCCAGCCCCTCCCATTCATATATTTGTCCAATCTCTTTTTAAAGCCACCCAAGGTCCTAGCCTCTATCACCCTAATCGGAAGATTGTTCCACGCATCTACAACTCTGTTCGAAAACCAGTACTTGCCTATGTCCTTTCTAAATCTGTCTGCGATTGTTTACACACACACACACAATAATATATATATATATATATATATATATATATATATATATATATATATATATATATATATAAAATTTGGGAAGAATTTAATGATAAATAGATAAATAGGACTAATCTTAATTCTTGGGAAGAGTTTCAGGTCCTTTCTTATTTTCCTCTTCACAGAGTCGTGCGATGTTACGCTACTGTGAGGTGTAGTCTTTGTTAGTGTGATGTGACTGTGAGGTGTAGTCTTGCCCCTTGTATAAGCCCTCTTGTCATGTTTCCTTTTATAGTTCCTTGATAATGTGAGCAGTCACGAAAGCGCCTGAAACTCCTCTACCCCCACAGTGGCCGTCTTGCACACTTTGACACCACCCGCCCACTGCGATATTCCTGCATATATACACACATACATATACATATATATATATATATATATATATATATATATATATATATATATATATATATATATATATATATATATATATATATATATATATATATATATATATACATATATATATACACATATATATGCAAAAAGATCACAGCAAACAGGTGATATCAAAATATGCAAGACAACCACTATGAAAAAATAGAGGAACCTCAAGCGCTTTCGTGACCACTCACATTATAAGAACATAAGAACATAAGAATGGAGGAACACTGCAGAAGGCCTACTGGCCCATACAAGGCAGGTCCTTATCAAAACCACCACTACCTAAGAATTTACTCCTGTACTCACGACACTAATCAAACCCAGCCCCTCCCACTCATATATTTGTCCAATCTCTTTTTAAAGCCACCCAAGGTCCTAGCCTCTATCACCCTAATCGGAAGATTGTTCCACGCATCTACAACTCTGTTCGAAAACCAGTACTTGCCTATGTCCTTTCTAAATCTAAATTTATCCAATTTAAATCCGTTATTTCTCGTTCTTACTTGGTTCGATATCCTCAGTATTTTATTAATATCTCCTTTGTTTATGCCCATCATCCACTTGTACACCTCGATGATATCTCCCTCATTCTACGTCTCTCCAGAGAGTGGAGATTCAATGCTCTAAGTCTATCTTCATACGAGAGATTTCTTATACTGTAAATCATTTTAGTCATTCTTCTTTGTATGTTCTCCAATGAATCTATATCCATCCTGTAGTAAGGAGACCAAAACTGAGCTGCATAATCCAAATGAGGTCTCACTAGTGATGTATAGAGCTGTAAAATAACTTTTGGACTTCTGTTGCTTATACTTCTTGAAATAAATCCTAGTAATCTGTTAGCCTTATTGCGCACACTTAGGCACTGTTGTCTTGGCTTTAGATTTCTGCTTACCATGACTCCCAAGTCTTTTTCACATTCTGTATGATCAAGCTCAACTTCACCTAGTTTATAAATTCGAGGGATATTTTCATTACCAACGACTAGCACCTTACACTTGTCCACATTGAACTTCATCTGCCACTTTTCAGACCAAGACATTAATTTATCCAAATCCTCCTGGAGTTCACTGTTATCCTCCTCAGAATGAATTATACGGCCTATTTTTGTATCATCAGCAAATTTACTCATGTCACTTGCAATTCCTTCATCAAGGTCATTAATGTAAATTATGAACAACAATGGGCCCAAAACTGATCCTTGTGGAACGCCACTAGTGACAAAACCCCATTCAGATTTGACCCCATTAATGGAAACTCTCTGCTTTCTATTGGTAAGCCATGCCTCTATCCATGCTAGAACTTTACCTCCTATACCATGAGCTGCCACCTTTCTTAAGAGTCTCTTGTGAGGTACTCTATCGAAGGCCTTACTGAAATCCAAGTAAACTATATCATATTCTTTATCACTGTCTACTGCCTCAAATGTTTTATTGAAAAACGTCAGTAAATTTGTCAGGCAGGAACGACCTCTCGTAAACCCATGCTGAGATTCATTAATCAAATTATGTTCTTCAAGGTGACTTCTGATAATATCAGCTATAATTGATTCTAATAATTTGTCTACTATAGACGTGAGGCTTATTGGACGGTAATTTGATGGAATGGACTTATCCCCTGATTTGAATATAGGAACTACATTAGCTATCTTCCACATCTCTGGCACAACACCAGTTAGGATGGACGTATTAAACACATTCGTTAATGGCTGACTAAGTTCCATTTTGCATTCTTTAAGTACCCTGGAAAACAACTCGTCGGGTCCCGGGGACTTATTTTGCTTCAGTTTATCTATCTGTTTGATAACCATATCCACAGCAAACTCAATTCACTGTTTTTCTGCTGTTTAATTTATCATTTAGACTGCTGTTTTGATGTTCAGTACAAGAACAGTTAACATAACATAAGAACATAAGAAAGGAGGAACACTGCAGCAGGCCTGTTGGCCCATTCTAGGCAGGTCCTTCACATTCCCTCCCACTAACAGAATATTTGTTCAACCTAATTTTCAATGCTACCCAAGAAATAAGCTTTGATAATTTTATTTACTCATGTGCAATTCCCACTCAAATCCAACCCCTTTCACTCATGAATTTATCCAACCTAAATTTAAAACTACCCAAGGTCCTTGCTTCAATAACCCTACTAGGCAGACTGTTCCACTCATCAACTACCCTATTTCCAAACCAATACTTTCCTATATCCTTTCTAAATCTAAACTTATCTAACTTGAATCCATTATTGCGGGTTCTCTCTTGGAGAGATATCCTCAAGACCTTATTTATATCCCCTTTGTTAATACCCATTTTCCACTTGTATACCTTGAGTCAATTATAGCTGATATTATTAGAAGCCATCTAGATAACCATAATTTGATTAATGATACCCAGCATGGATTCACGAGGGGCCGTTCCTGCCTATCTAATTTATTAACCTTCTTCAGTAAAGCTTTTGAGGCTGTTGATCACGATAAAGAATTCGATATTGTTTATTTAGACTTTAGTAAGGCTTTTGATAGAGTACCGCACCAGAGACTGTTAAAGAAAGTGGCAGCTCATGGCATTGGGGGAAAAGTGCTGTCATGGATCGAGTCATGGCTCACCAATAGGAAGCAGAGAGTGTGCATAAATGGGGTTAAATCCGAATGGGGACTTGTAACAAGTGGTGTTCCACAGGGATCAGTCTTAGGCCCATTGTTATTTATATTATATATCAATGACCTTGATGAGGGAATTACTAGTGATATGAGCAAATTCGCCGACGACACGAAGATAGGTAGGATAATTGATTCAAACATAGATGTCATAGAACTTCAGGAAGATTTAGACAAACTTAATTCGTGGTCAGAAAAGTGGCAGATGCAGTTCAATGTAGATAAATGCAAGGTTCTGAAGCTCGGGAGTGTCCATAACCCAAGCACTTATAAGTTAAATAACGTAGAACTTAGCCATACAGATTGCGAGAAGGACTTGGGGGTGATGGTAAGCAGCAACCTTAAACCAAGACAGCAATGCCTGGAAATAAATGGTATAAAATACCGACACAATGGAAAACTAAACACATAAGCAGTATAATGTGATCCTTTATTGACAACGTTTCGCCCACGCAGTGGGCTTTATCGAGTCACAGACAGATCTACCCGGAAAATGAGCAACATGGAGATATATATAGGGTACAGTCAGGTGGAGAATGCTGGGTCAGGTGGAGAAAGCTGCATGTGAGTCTTAAAAGTAGTGTGATAGTTAAAAACATAGTGTGACTTAAAGGACCTGCAGTGTACCATTCTTGAGTTCTAGGTGGGATAGCGTTGAAGAAGTTTCTTGGCAATAGGTTCAGCTATGTTGTAGAAGCCGTTGTTCTGGTTGAAGTTGTTGGATATACAGATGAGTGATGATTCTAGGATTCTTAGGTATTGCGTGTTGTCTTCTCTGGCGATGAGTCTTGCGTTTCTGTAGTTGATTAAATGGTTGTGTAAATTTCGGTGTTGAACACAGGCATTTCTTGAGTCGTCAGATCTGCCTGCGTACTGGTGTTCTGAAATGCGTGTTTGTAGGTCTCTGATGTTTCGCCAACGTATAATTTGCTGCAGCCATTACAAGGATTGTGTATACCCTGCCGTGGATTGAGCTTTTCCTGTCTGTTACTGGTAATGTCCTTAATGGTGGTGGATGTGGAGGTGGATACTCGGAATGAGGTCTTAGAAAAATGTTGGAAACTTGTTTGGAAATGGAGTTGGTGGGAAGGACTATGTATCTCTTCTCAGCAGTGTCTTCTCTGGGTGTGTTGAAGATGTTTAATGCCCGTCGTCTGCAGTCTCTAATGAAGTGACGAGGATAGTGAAGTTTGGAAAAACTTGTTCAATGAGGGAGCATTCTTCTTCAAGGAACTCACTGCTGCAGATTCTGAGTGCGCGCAGGAAAGCCTATAATTACACCACGTTTAATTTTGGTGTCGTGGTGAGAGTAGAAGTGGAGAAGATCGTGTTGATTGGTAGGTTTTCGATAGACTTTAAAACGAAGTTCATGGTCAGCTTTGCAGAGAAGAACATCAAGGAAAGGAAGAGTGTTGTCGACTTCTTCTTCTAGTGTAAACTGGATTGATGGCTCAACCTGGTTGAGTTCGTGTTGGAGAGCTTGAACGTTGAAGCGTCTGGGAGTTATGATGAGAATGTCGTCAACATAACATAACATTTGGAAGCCGAGCGATTTTCCACTATTATTCCCTCTTTGTCACCTGGCTTCGTTATTTTGACGACATTCTCATCATAACTCCCAGACGCTTCAACGTTCAAGCTCTCCAACACGAACTCAACCAGGTTGAGCCATCAATCCAGTTTACACTAGAAGAAGAAGTCGACAACACTCTTCCTTTCCTTGATGTTCTTCTCTGCAAAGCTGACCATGAACTTCGCTTTAAAGTCTATCGAAAACCTACCAATCAACACGATCTTCTCCACTTCTACTCTCACCACGACACCAAAATTAAACGTGGTGTAATTATAGGCTTTTTCCTGCGCGCACTCAGAATCTGCAGCAGTGAGTTCCTTGAAGAAGAATGCTCCCTCATTGAACAAGTTTTTCCAAACTTCACTATCCTCGTCACTTCATTAGAGACTGCAGACGACGGGCATTAAACATCTTCAACACACCCAGAGAAGACACTGCTGAGAAGAGATACATAGTCCTTCCCACCAACTCCATTTCCAAACAAGTTTCCAACATTTTTCTAAGACCTCATTCCGAGTATCCACCTCCACATCCACCACCATTAAGGACATTACCAGTAACAGACAGGAAAAGCTTCAATCCACGGCAGGGTATACACAATCCTTGTAATGGCTGCAGCAAATTATACGTTGGCGAAACATCCAGAGACCTACAAACACGCATTTCAGAACACCAGTACGCAGGCAGATCTGACGACTCAAGAAATGCCTGTGTTCAACACCGAAATTTACACAACCATTTAATCAACTACAGAAACGCAAGACTCATCGCCAGAGAAGACAACACGCAATACCGAAGAATCCTAGAATCATCACTCATCTGTATATCCAACAACTTCAACCAGAACAACGGCTTCTACAACATAGCTGAACCTATTGCCAAGAAACTTCTTCAACGCTATCCCACCTAGAACTCAAGAATGGTACACTGCAGGTCCTTTAAGTCACACTATGTTTTTAACTATCACACTACTTTTAAGACTCACATGCAGCTTTCTCCACCTGACCCAGCATTCTCCACCTGACTGTACCCTATATATATCTCCATGTTGCTCATTTTCCAGGTAGATCTGTCTGTGACTCGATAAAGCCCACTGCGTGGGCGAAACGTTGTCAATAAAGGATCACATTATACTGCTTATGTGTTTATTGTTCCACAGCAATGCCTAAGCGTACGTAATAAGGCAAATAGATTACTGGGATTTATATCAAGAAGTGTTAGCAACAGAAGTCAAGAGGTTATATTACAGCTTTATACATCATTAGTAAGGCCTCACCTAGATTACGCAGCTCAGTTCTGGTCTCCATATTACAGAATGGACATAAATTCGTTAGAAAACATTCAGCGTAGAATGACTAAATTAATACATAGCATTAGAAATCTTCCTTACGAAGAAAGATTGAAGACCCTAAAATTACATTCACTTGTAAGACGTAGAATGAGGGGAGACATGATCGAGGTATACAAGTGGAAAATGGGTATAAACAAAGGGGATATAAATAAGGTCTTGAGGATATCTCTCCAAGAAACGGGCGAAACGTTGTCAATAAAGGATCACATTATACTGCTTATGTGTTTATTTTTCCACCAGGTTAACGGGCATTGATTACCTGAGTTTGCAATATCAGTCATCTTTCAGTGCTTGCCCCTCAGCTTGTCCATCACAGTAACCTAGACTGCAACACACAGTAACCTAGACTGCAGCACACAGTAACCTACACTGCAACACACAGTAGTCAACACTGCAACACATGCTGGAATAATGACTGGGGAGGCCTGCCTGGACTCTTGTGTTTAAAAATATACCACACTGTCAGTACCGACTGATATTGTTACTTCTCTGTCAGCCACACTGTCAGCACCAGTTGATACAGTCACTTCTCTGTCAGCCACACTGTCAGTCACGGTTGATGTGGTTACCCCACTATCAGCTACAGCTGATGTGATTAATGACAGGGGAATCAGTTCAATATAAAACTCATATCCTTCCCATGTGATGTAAAGTTGTATCATTGGTCTGGTGGCATCATTGCTGTAGTGTTATGTATGACTTACCACAGACTATATGATGAGATTTTATTTGTATTAGTAATTTCATATTAAAACGAAAACAAATACCAAACCTGTATAGATAATACATTGCAGAGATGACTTTGGTAATAAGTGATTTTAGCGAGGAGGACAAAGTTAATTTGCCAGGGTGTTGCACATGTCTAAATTATATCCTGCATAATAATAATAATAATAATAATAATAATAATAATAATAATAATAATAATAATAATAATAATAATAATAATAATAATAATAATAATAATAATAATAATAATAATAATAATAAGAAGAAGAAGAAGAAGAAGAAGAAGAAGAAGAAGAAGAACAAGAACAAGAACAAGAACAAGAACAAGAAGAACAAGAAGAGGAAGAAGAATAAGAAGCAGCAGGGGTGAAACTATGTATAATTTTTTTTGAAGTGTATTATCGGCACGCCTCTGGCAAGACAGTGATGGAGTGATGAAATTTTTTCTTCTTTTTCAGGTCACCTGCCTTGTGGGTGACGGTGGATGTGTTAAAAATAAAAGTAATAAGATTCATAATAATAATAATAATAATAATAATAATAATAATAATAATAATAATAATAATAATAATAATAATAATAATAATAATAATAATAATAATAATAATAATAATAATAATAATAATAATAATAAAAATAATAATAATAATAATAATAATAAATAATAATAATAATAATAATAATAATAATAATAATAATAATAATAATAATAATAATAATAATAATAATAATAAAAATAATAACTATAATAATATTAAAAATAATCTTTGTTTCTACAGGTACACGATACAGATTATACAGTCCCAGCTGGCATCATTTACATATTATATACAAATTGCCTGGTTATGCAGAGAATGTCAGTCAACTTAGGTTAACATTGCTCCCCAGGATGCCACCCTCAACATTCGACTAACACCCAGGTACCTACTTACTGCTAGGTGAACAGAGGTCTTCTGTGATAGCTAGGACAGTTTATTAACATATGGTGAAGTGTTGAAGGTACCCAGCAGTAGTCACAGCCAGGTGCTGGTGAAGTGTTGAAGGTACCCAACAGTAGTCACAGACAGGTGCTGGTGAAGTGTTGAAGGTACCCAGCAGTAGTCACAGCCAGGTGCTGGTGAAGTGTTGAAGGTACCCAACAGTAGTCACAACCAGGTGCTGGTGAAGTGTTGAAGGAACCCAACAGTAGTCACACCCAGGTGCTGGTGAAGTGTTGAAGGTACCCAGTAGTAGTCACATCCAGGTGCTGGTGAAGTGTTGAAGGTATCCAACAGTAGTCACAGCTAGGTGCTGGTGAAGTGTTGAAGGTACCCAGCAGTAGTCACAGCCAGGTGCTGGTGAAGTGTTGAAGGTACCCAGCAGTAGTCACAGCCAGGTGCTGGTGAAGTGTTGAAGGTACCCAACAGTAGTCACAGCCAGGTGCTGGTGAAGTGTTGAAGGTATCCAACAGTAGTCACAGCCAGGTGCTGGTGAAGTGTTGAAGGTACCCAGTAGTAGTCACAGCCAGGTGCTGGTGAAGTGTTGAAGGTACCCAACAGTAGTCACAGCCAGGTGCTGGTAAGTGTTGAAGGTACCCAAACGTAGTCACAGCCAGGTGCTGGTGAAGTGTTGAAGGTACCCAACAGTAGTCACAGCCAGGTGCTGGTGAAGTGTTGAAGGTACCCAAAAGTAGTCACAGCCAGGTGTTGGTGAAGTGTTGAAGGTACCCAAAAGTAGTCACAGCCAGGTGCTGGTGAAGTGTTGAAGGTACAAAACAGTAGTCACAGCCAAGTGCTGGTGAAGTGTTGAAGGTACCCAGCAGTAGTCACAGCTAGGTGCTGGTGAAGTGTTGAAGGTACCTAGCAGTAATCACAGTTAGGTGCTGGTGAAGTGTTGAAGGTACCCAGCAGTAGTCACAGCCAGGTGCTAGTGAAGTGTTGAAGGTACCTAGCAGTAGTCACAGATAGATGCTAGTGAAGTGTTGAAGGTACCCAACAGTAGTCACAGCCAGGTGCTGGTGAAGTGTTGAAGGTACCCAACAGTAGTCACAGACAGGTGCTGGTGAAGTGTTGAAGGTACCCAGCAGTAGTCACAGCCAGGTGCTGGTGAAGTGTTGAAGGTACCCAACAGTAGTCACAACCAGGTGCTGGTGAAGTGTTGAAGGAACCCAACAGTAGTCACACCCAGGTGCTGGTGAAGTGTTGAAGGTACCCAGTAGTAGTCACATCCAGGTGCTGGTGAAGTGTTGAAGGTATCCAACAGTAGTCACAGCTAGGTGCTGGTGAAGTGTTGAAGGTACCCAGCAGTAGTCACAGCCAAGTGCTGGTGAAGTGTTGAAGGTACCCAACAGTAGTCACAGCCAGGTGCTGGTGAAGTGTTGAAGGTACCTAGCAGTAATCACAGTTAGGTGCTGGTGAAGTGTTGAAGGTACCCAGCAGTAGTCACAGCCAGGTGCTGGTGAAGTGTTGAAGGTACCTAGCAGTAGTCACAGATAGATGCTAGTGAAGTGTTGAAGGTACCCAACAGTAGTAACAGCCAGGTGCTGGTGAAGTGTTGAAGGTACCTAGCAGTAGTCACAGCCATGTGCTGGTGAAGTGTTGAAGGTACCTAGCAGTAGTCACAGTCAGGTGCTGGTGAAGTGTTGACGGTACCTAGCAGTAGTCACAGCCAGGTGCTGGTGAAGTGTTGAAGGTACCTAGCAGTAGTCACAGTCAGGTGCTGGTGAAGTGTTGAAGGTACCTAGCAGTAGTCACATTAAGGTGCTGGTGAAGTGTTGAAGGTACCTAGCAGTAGTCACAGTCAGGTGCTGGTGAAGTGTTGAAGGTACCTAGCAGTAGTAACAGCCATGTGCTGGTGAAGTGTTAAAGGTACCCAACAGTAGTCATAGGCAGGTGCTGGTGAAGTGTTAAATGTACCTAGCAGTAGTCACAGGCAGGTGCTGATGAAGTGTTGAAGGTACCTAGCAGTAGTCACAACCAGGTGCTGGTGTCATGTGATGTGGTGTTCATATATATGTCGTGAGTTCCCTACGTGAGAGCCATGGGAAGGTAACGGTAAGAGCCATGGGAAGGTAACGGTAAGAGCCATTGGAAGGTAATGGTAAGAGTCATAGGAAGGTAACGGTGAGAGAGCCATGGGAAGGTAACGGTAAGAGAGCCATGGGAAAGTAACGGTGAGAGAGCCATGGGAAGGTAACGGTAAGAGAGCCATGGGAAGGTAACGGCTAGTCAAATTGTGGTTCTGTGGAAAATTATTTGTCAGCGTGACCGAAACCTCTGAGAAAGTACCGGAAATTGTCAAAATAAGGATATAACATGAATTAAGTTGGTAATGGTAGTGTGGTTCAATGTGCGTGATCGTTACCCTGAACGTTAGTGTGATCGTTACTCTGAACTTTAGTGTGATCGTTACTCTGAACGTTAGTGTGATCGTTACTCTGAACTTTATTGTCATCGTTACACTGAACGTTAGTGTGATCGTTACCCTGAACGTTAGTGTGATCGTTACCTTGAACGTTAGTGTGATCGTTACCCTGAACGTTAGTGTGATCGTTACCCTGAACGTTAGTGTGATCGTTACCTTGAACGTTACTGTGATCGTTACCCTGAACGTTGGTGTGATCGTTACCCTGAACGTTAGTGTGATTGTTACCCTGAACGTTAGTGTGATCGTTACCCTGAACGTTAGTGTGATCGTTACACTGTACGTTAGTGTGATCGTTACACTGAACGTTAGTGTAATCATTACCCTGAACGTTAGTGTGATCGTTACCTTGAACGTTAGTGGTCTTTACCCTGAACGTTAGTGTGATCGTTACCCTGAACGTTAGTGTAATCGTTACCCTGAACGTTAGTGTAATCGTTACTCTGAACGTTAGTGTGATCGTTACCCAGAACGTTAGTGTGATCGTTACCCTGAACGTTAGTGTGATCGTTACCCTGAACGTTAGTGGGATCGTTACCCTGAACGTTAGTGTGATCGTTACTCTGAACGTTAGTGTGATCATTACCCTGAACGTTAGTGTGATCATTACACTGAACGTTAGTGTGATCATTACCCTGAACGTTAGTGTGATCGTTACCCTGAACGTTAGTGTGATCGTTACTCTGAACGTTAGTGTGATCGTTACCCTGAACGTTAGTGTGATCGTTACCCTGAACGTTAGTGTGATCGTTACCCTGAACGTTAGTGTGATCGTTACCTTGAACGTTACTGTGATCGTTACCCTGAACGTTGGTGTGATCGTTATCCTGAACGTTAGTGTGATTATTACCCTGAACGTTAGTGTGATCGTTACCCTGAACGTTAGTGTGATCGTTACACTGTACGTTAGTGTGATCGTTACACTGAACGTTAGTGTAATCATTACCCTGAACGTTAGTGTGATCGTTACCTTGAACGTTAGAGTGATCTTTTCCCTGAACGTTAGTGTGATCGTTACCCTGAACGTTAGTGTGATCGTTACCCTGAACGTTAGTGTAATCGTTACTCTGAACGTTAGTGTGATCGTTACCCTGAACGTTAGTGTGATCGTTACCCTGAACGTTAGTGTGATCGTTACCCTGAACGTTAGTGGGATCGTTACCCTGAACGTTAGTGTGATCGTTACTCTGAACGTTAGTGTGATCATTACCCTGAACGTTAGTGTGATCATTACCCTGAACGTTAGTGTGATCGTTACACTGAAGATCAGTGTGATCGTTAATCTGAACGATAGTGTGATCGTTACCCTGAACGTTAGAATGATCGTTACCCTGAACGTTAGTGTGATCGTTACCTTGAACGTTAGTGGGATCGTTACCTTGAACGTAAGTGTGATCGTTACCTTGGACGTTAGTGTGATCGTTACCTTGAACGTTAGTGTGATCGTTACCTTGAACGTTAGTGTGATCGTTACCTTGAACGTTAGTGTGATCGTTACCTTGAACGTTAGTGTGATCGTTACCTTGAACGTCAGTGTGGTCGTTACCTTGAACGTCAGTGTGGTCGTTACCTTGAACGTCAATGTGGTCGTTACCTTGAACGTCAGTGTGGTCGTTACCTTGAACGTCAGTGTGATTAGGGAACCAACAAAATACAACTTCTTTTTGTATTCTTGAAATTATATATGAGAGTTAATGCGCTTTGAGCACGATGGTGTGTCAGCACGACGGTGTGTCAGCACGATGGTGTGTCAGCACGACGGTGTGTCAGCGCGATGGTGTGTCAGCACGGTGGTGTGTCAGCACGATGGTGTGTCAGCACGGTGGTGTGTCAGCACTGTGGTGTGTCAGCATGACGGTGTGTCATCACGACGGTGTGTCAGCACGACGGTGTGTCAGCACGGTGGTGTTTCAGCACGGTGGTGTGTCAGAACGGTGGTGTGTCAGCACGACGGTGTGTCAGCACGATGGTGTGTCAGCACGATGGTGTGTCAGCACGATGGTGTATCAGTACGATGGTGTGTCAGCACGATGGTGTATCAGTACGATGGTGTGTCAGCACGGTGGTGTCAGCACGATGTTTTGTCAGCACGATGGTGTATCAGCACGATGGTGTATCAGCACGATGGTGTATCAGCACGATGGTGTATCAGTACGATGGTGTGTCAGCACGGTGGTGTCAGCACGATGTTTTGTCAGCACGATGGTGTATCAGCACGATGGTGTATCAGCACGATGGTGTATCAGCACGATGGTGTATCAGCACGATGGTGTATCAGCACGATGGTGTATCAGTACGATGGTGTGTCAGCACGGTGGTGTCAGCACGATGGTGTATCAGCACGATGGTGTATCAGCACGATGGTGTATCAGCACGATGGTGTATCAGCACGATGGTGTATCAGTACGATGGTGTGTCAGCACGGTGGTGTCAGCACGATGTTGTGTCAGCACGATGGTGTGTCAGCACGATGGCGTGTCAGCACGATGGTGAGTGAGCGAGTCATATTTCTGAATAACTTGGGACCCATTTTGAGAATCTAAAACGACAACAACAACAAGAGCTTAACATAATAGCAATGTGTATAATGTCTGTGAGAACAGAATATAACTGCTGTAAAACTGCTGACTGAGTCTAGTAAAAAAAAAAAAAGCCGTTATAGAATGTGGAACTGTCGGTTACACCAATACAGTGTGTGAACGTGACTCAAAGAGTTCAAGGAAAAGTGATCGTTAGTTTGCGTCAGACATGTTAGCCCGTGGGCATGAAAGGGGAGTGGAACAAACGTGAAATGCTGGAGTTACCCAGGTAAGGGAGAGCACGATGAAGGACAGGTAAATCAAGAGATGGTTCCTAAACTCGCTTCTGCTGGCTAAAATGTCATAACAAATAATGTTAGTAAGAACAATGGCTCTCACAGTATAAGTAAATGGATCTTATCGTGAGGTGTTTTGTTAACGAAATAGAAGGATTTCTGCAATATTACACAGTTGAGAATAAAATAACTTGGAAGTATATGAGTGTAGTGTGATGTAAGATCTGCAGCATATGAGTGTGTACCAACAGCTGTAGCTGTCGTGGGTCTGCACTCATACTGTGCTGATGGAAGTTCTTGTGATGTGAAGGAATGAAGGAAACGTTCAACAGTTCAACAGTGTGCAAAATGAAGGTTAGTGGGATAAACTCCCAATCAAGTTTATATTGGAGAAACACGGGGGTTTTGGGATTGGGTATGTGTAGGCTGTAGAAAACACGAAGTGTTTCCCAATTGCTTTAAAAATTTCGTCAGGATCTGACACTGTTACGCATGGGGAGCTGGGTCATTGTATTTCTCTGCTAACTTTCGTATTTTTTCCAAATTGCACACATTCAGGTAATGGTGTGTGCAGAGGATATATAAGCATTCCAGCGGAGCCTAGCTAGCCAGAGACTGTGAAGTGACAGTAGTGCCGGTGAGTGGCAATGAGGTATTCAATTTTGGGAGACTTAGGGAGTGAGGTGTATATGCGGAATGAGACGTCAAAGAGGACTGTGTACAGTTGGTTACGGAGACGTGAAGGGTGGGGCGAGCCGTTGTCAAGAGATTTGGAAAGGAAGATTGAAAATTTTTGGAAAAAATTGTTTTGTTACCAAAAAATAGTGCATCATTCTGGCAACATTTTGGTGTAATCAACTTGTTTATATCATATTTCCTAGTATGTTTTTTTCCTTAAATGTATTTTATTTGTTCTTGCTGTCATTAATAATACATGTTGCCAATTAGTGTTTTTTTTTTAGTTTTATCTCTGCAAAAATTAAAAATTTTATGATTATTTCATTAAAAAAACTCTACATAGCAACATCTCTGACGCCTCCATTCAAGTGCAGGGACTCATGGCACCTCAGTGGCCTCTGGGGTCTCAACATGTGCTGATGCATGCAACTCGCTGAGATTTAGCGTGCCATATCCATAGAGTTTCACAGAAAAAAATATATTAATAACTCAGAAATAAGTTATTGACATTGTTTGTAATGTTTTGCGAACAGTATTAATAGGATTGTCATGATTTTTTCACACATTATTGAGTAATGATGGCTCTACAACCACCCATGAAGGATTTCCGATATCTTTTACAGTTTTGTTTTTATTGATTTTTTTCCCACAAAATAATGGCAAAAACAAAATCACTAACTTCAACATTTTTATAATGGAATATACTGACATTTTTGCTAAAAAAGATTGGGTCAACAATTATATAGCCTTTATCTTTCATCTGATGTTAACTAGAGCATTGTACATCTTCCCAATTTTGTAGAAATTTACTGGTTTTGTGACCCCTAAAATTTGGCACATTTTATTTTTTTCTATCTAACCTAAAGGCAAAAAATCATAACAAAGACAGTGTATAGGTTTTTAAAAGCTGTATAAATCACTGTAAAAATCTCATTGAAATTAGACCAAAATAAAGAAAAAAACGTGAATTCATTCGCCCCTCCCTGAAGGTACCAAGTGGAGAAGATACGGGAATTTCATTTGTGAGAAATATATAAGTCTTTGATAGAGAAGTGCGAGCATAGGAGAGTACTACTGGTTGTTATTGTGACTGGGAACTAAGATGTAAGAGATACAAAGAAAACTCCTTGTTGTCGGTGTCGGGAAACAACCTGGTGATGCCACAGTCTCTCTTACTCTCGCAATTACCGGACTTTACTCTATCAAGGAAAAGCCGGACACTGCCTATATTATGAAGGACGCGCTTACTTACAACTGAGAGAAAAACAGTCAGGGAAAGAGGGGGAGAGAGGGAGAAAGAGTGAGAGAGAAAGAGACGGGGGATGGGGCAGACAGGCAGATGGACAGACTAGCTACCAGATAGAGTACACAGAAGTAAGTATAGTTCAAAAACAGATAAGAAGACTCCACCTGCTAATCGAGGGTTTCTGCTGAGAAAGGCACTTACATTCTAGCTATCCAAATTATGTATGGGTAATTGAAATTATATTAGCATAGCAGGAGACCCTCGCCTTATTTTATCCCTACGACCTACTTGCCCGACCTAAAAAAAAAGATAGGTGGAATAATTTCAAGAAAAATAAATGTACATGAACATTTATAGGAGAAGAGGCAGAATTTGGTAGCTCCTAAAACAACCATTATCATCACTGAACCTTCTTCTTCTGTAATTATTATGCCTTCACTGGTTCAGTGTCAGCTGATGATTCCAGCCAAATTTTACATAGTATAAATATGAATCCAAAGTTTTCATAGTGCTATAGCGTGCTAACATTATCTAGCCAAGACAGGACTCACAGCAATGGATTTAAGTTGGAAAAATTCAGATTCAGGAAGGATATAGGAAAGCACTGGTTTGGTAATAGAGTTGTGGATGAGTGGAACAAACTCCCGAGTACCGTCATAGAAGCTAAAACGTTGTGTAGTTTTAAAAATGGGTTGGATAAATACGTTAGTAGGTGTGGGTGGGTGTGAGTTGGACCTGACTAGATTCTGCTAATAGGTCTGATGGCGTGCTCCTGCCTTAAGTGGACGTGACCTGACCTGACTAAGTGGGTTATTGGTTTAAGCCGGGAGGTGATTGAACCTGCCTCGCATGGGCCAGTAGTCCTGCTGCAGTGTTCCTTCTTTCCTATGTTCTTAAGTTCTTATTATTTCGTAAAGTTTGCCATTAGTGGATACGCAATTTAGTATGTGATTTTTATATGATGTTAACTTCTCTATATATATATTTTTTTTAAAGGCTGCAAATGTCATCACAGTTTACGTTACCGATGGAACCAATCATAATACTATATATAATCTCAGACTTGTGTTTATTTTAAGTCAGATAATGTTGTGGTCACAATTTCAGAGGTCCTTTAATTCTCAGTCTGATTGGATAAGGTCACTATCGGGGCTCAGAAAATATCCAGTGTACAATTTTCACCGGTAACAGACGTGTACACTTGCAATAAAATGTCGTCTTCAAGAATGTTGTCAAGTCTGGTAGTTTGTTGCTTGGCTTGTTGTTTTAGTTCATATTAGGGATTTTACAGCTAACAAATACTGTTGCTTCTTTTGATAACTTACTAATTTAATTTCGACAAACTGGTTAGTCAAAGACATTATTAACATCTATAAATTAATGATGCCTATGACTTTATTTTATTATTTTACGAGTACGAGCCTTACATCAGAAACTGAATCTAGACTAAGGTATTTCTTCAGTCAGATGACTGTTTTAAATAACCTAAGATATATTTAGAGCAAATATATGGACGTACTAATGGTGTATATATTGTACGGTTAATTCGAGAGAGAGAGAAAGGACATGGATATTATTATATATCCTTGGAGCATACTGTTAACAAAATAAATAGAAAAACGAATAGAATTATGCATGTCAGGCTGGTGTGAGGCAAGTTAGCAGGAAGCTGCAGGTGCGGCACTCTAGTTTGACCAAAGAAGCTGGAAGCAAGAGGTGTGTCCCGAATGTCTTAACCAAGGACGCAGGAAGGTCCTCCCATGGAAGCAAGAAACACGATGTGCGTTAGCTGAATCTTTCCCAAATAAGCAGGAAGCCAGAGGTCCGTCTGACCCCTTCTTATTAAAGAAGCAATGTGCTTCCTACATGACCTATGAATAGTATATGCTTCTTCACACTAATATTAATAATGCGTTTAAATTACTACTCAGATTACACTTTTTAGGATAAATTGTTTCAAAAATTATTATTTTTTATTACTAGTCTTATTTATAGATACGGCGAAATCTTCTTATATTCTCCCCTACACAGTACCCTTTACCACCCTCTCTTTATTGCTGGAAAACTTAAGCAAAAATCTTCACGCCATAGGAGGGGAAGCAGCACCGAGAGTCGTTCATTACGGGGCATCGACGATTTACTCCACTCCTTGTTTAATACTTCAACCCTTCCCTTCCAGCACTAAGGCAACGAGCAGTTCACTGTCAGTGAAAAGAATTAAGAGAGAAACAAGCAAAGTTGGAGGTGAAACAGAAAGAAAGGCAATAAAGACACACATAAAATCTGCATATTGAGAGACCCTTCCCAAACGCTCTACTTTCAGTTCGACTGCAAACCTTTACGACAGTCGCGTTCATAGAGAACATTCGATAAAGTGGGAGGGAGGTGATTGTGACTCTCCCCACACGAGAATATTGCTTCTTCAAGTAATACATGGGATTCTCTCTGGCTAAAATCTGCACTCCAGTACTTGCACTCTGATACGGCAGCAATTTTCTTCAGCTATATTTGCTAAGCAGAAACTTGAACTCGTTAAAATAAACAGAAAGATTAATTAACTGATTTCATATTAAAAGGAGATGTTTTGCGAAGTTAATGGTGAATTTTGTTTTGTTCATTTATCAACTGATTGTCTTGAACACTTTAAATAATGGATAAATTCAATCTATGTGCAATAACTTAAGCACTTTAATGACTTCCACACTTACAAGACACCCTGACGAGCATGTACCTGCTTCACATACACACACACACTCATGGAGCAGGGAGAGAGGGGACCCAGTGGAGATTAGTGAAGAGGCGGGGCCAGGAGCTGAGTCTCGACCCCTGCAACCACAATTAGGTGAGTACACAGTAGCGACCAGTGAAGAGGCGGGGCCAGGAGCAATGGATCGACCCCTGCAACCATAACTAGGTAAGTAACACACACACACACAGGAGCCAGGAGCTGAGTCTCGACCCCTGCAACCACAGATAGGTGAGTACACACACACACACACAAAGACAAACAAGGTAGAGGTGAATATTGAGTCAGTGAAAGTGTGTGTGAGGTACTGACTGGCAGATAGGAATAAGACAGCGTAGGTGTCCAGACAAAAGTGTTGCAGTAAGAGAATCAAAATAATACCTAAAAGGCTTCAACAGTAAACAGGACGAAAAACTAAGTAAAAAATAATCGTGATTTGTGATAAAAAAATAAAGTTCTTGAGAGCGTAGCGAGGAAGCTTGAAGCTGAAGTGAGAAATAAGAGAAAAATAGAACATTTCTTCCCAGGACATTATACGATGCTCAGAGGAACGTCAAATGGTTTTCAAGTTCCATGAATTTATTTTCGTATCAGTTAGCACCTGGATCAAGTCACAAAGAACTGGAACAAACTCATCAATCTGTGGATGGCAAGTTTGATGAAGCAGTGAGCATTTTTAGTTAACCTTTGTGCTCTGTGACAGGTGTCTCTGCTCCATGATAGTGAGATTTTAGGCCCAGTGGCCAACTTTAGCCATGATGTAGGCAATAAAAACGAAGATGTAAATTCTTAGATACAAAGGAGACAACTGATAGAAATAAATAGCACAGTTAAGATATTTCTAGTTTAAAGGGTAGAAATATACTTATTTCTTCTAAATTTGCTGCCCACGTAGTTCACCTTCTGACATTTCAGCAGGAGACCGCTGGCACTACTGTATAAAATACTTCAAGAAGCAGCAGATAAGGTTAGGTTACTTGTGATACAAGACCAGCATTACTCTTTCCACTCACTTCTGTATCACTGTCACTACTGTGACACTGATACTATTATAACACTGTCACTACTGTGACACAGTCACAAACTCACTGTCATCCCTTTCAACATTCCTTGGGTCTTCTGCGGACATTTTTCTTCGTTTTTTTTCATTATCTTCAATCTTGCTAATGCACTTTCGGTATCAAACTTAAGTTTTCCTTCACTCTGCACCATCTCTGTTTACTCTTCACATCAATTCAGTCTTAATGCATTTTCTTACTTAAATAGGGTTTCGTGCATTTTTTCCAAATTTCCTTTTTTTTCGCAGACAATGTCGTTAATTTATGTTGTAGTTACTAACCTAATGCTGCTAGATGGCCTTGTCTTATCTCCTATTTGTACATATTTGTTGTTAAAGGTGTTGTGTTTCAGCTCTTGGCCGCATCATTCATCTTGTCACTTGTTCAGTTTGCTCCCTCTTAGCTTCGTGAGCCAAACACGTATTTCAGAACACCAGTACGTAAGCAGATCGGACGATTTAAGGAACACCTGTGTTCAACACCGAAATTCACACAACCATTTAATGAACTACAGAAACGCAAGACTTACCGCCAGAGAAGACAACACTAAATACCGCAGAATCCTGGAATCATCACTTATATGTATATCCAACAACTTCAACCAGAACAACGGCTTCTATAACATAGCTGAACCCCTTGCTAAGAAACTCCTTCATCATTATCCCACATAAGAACATAAGAATGGAGGAACACTGAAGAAGGTCTACTCATATACTTGTCCAATCTCTTTTTAAAGCTGCCCAAGGTCCTAGACTCTATCACCCTACTCGGAAGATTGTCACATGCAGGTTCAGATTCAACCTACCCAGCATTCTCCACCTGACTTCATCCTATAAACACTCACGTACCTTTCACCCAGGTAGATGTTTGTGACTTGATAAAGCCCACTGTGTGGGCGAAACGTTGTCAATAAAGGATCACATTATACTGCTTATATGTTTATTTTTCCATTGTGTCGGTATTTTATACCATTCACTTCCAGAGATAAACATTATCATAGCAGTTAAGTGACACTACTGCTGCGTGGCTGGTGGAGCCGTTGGGATGTCCCCGCCAACATAAAAGTCTCCCCCTAACCTTAATCTAGCTCAGGAGAAGTTTACTTATCTGTATTCTACATATTCCGAAAGCCTTTGTATGCTTGTTGTTGCACACAGTCCTTGATTATTTAACGTGCTTTAATTTTGGCTAAGGCTCACTGACTTACCAAAACATCTAGTTTCACTTCCAGTCAGTTGTTTTCTATCTCAGGATCAGTAGAGAGCTTTCCTCCTCCTGGTGTAAAAATAAATTATTCAGTATTTGTTCCAGCTACTTAGCTTATCTCATCCTGTAGAGAGACGTCTCTTTTAAGTTATATTTAAAGCAATCAACTGTCAAAAGCAGAATCTTTTGCATGCTTAATACTGTCGTGTGTAGGACCCATTTTATTGCATTTTGATGAGTTTTAAACGGGTCAGCAGGCAAGCAACTGAGTTTCAGGAACTCCTGGACTGTCGCGACACAGTAAGTTTAATTGTAGGAGGGACACGCTAGGCATAACAAGGGGAGGTGCCTGCACGCTGCCACGGTGCTACTGCTAGATAAGAGTGTCTGGGAGGGTGAGGTGGGTGCCAGGAGTGTCTGGGAGGGTGAGGTGGGTGCTAGGAGTGTCTGGGAGGGTGAGGTGGGTGCTAGGAGTGTCTGGGAGGGTGAGGTGGGTGCTAGGAGTGTCTGGGAGGGTGAGGTGGGTGCTAGGATTGTCTGGGGGAAGGAGGAACTTCCCGGGATAGACTGGGAAGGTGAGGTAGTTGCTAGGAGGGTCTTACAGGGCGCAATGGTTGCTAGTTGAGACTGAGAAGGTGAGGTGGTTGCCAGGAGAGTCTGGGAAGTGAGGTGGTTGCTAGGAGAGTCTTGGAAGGTGAGGTGGCTGCTAGGAGAGTCTTGGAAGGTGAGGTGGCTGCTAGGAGAGTCTTGGAAGGTGAGGTGGCTGCTAGGAGAGTCTTGGAAGGTGAGGTGGCTGCTAGGAGAGTCTGGGAAGTGAGGTAGCTGCTAGGAGAGTCTGGGAAGTGAGGTGGCTGCTAGGAGAGTCTGGGAAGTGAGGTGGCTGCTTGGAGAGTCCGGGAAGTGAGGTGGCTGCTAGGAGAGTCTGGGAAGTGAGGTGGCTGCTAGGAGAGTCTGGGAAGTGAGGTGGCTGCTAGGAGAGTCTGGGAAGTGAGGTGGCTGCTAGGAGAGTCTGGGAAGTGAGGTTGCTGCTAGGAGAGTCTGGGAAGTGAGGTGGTTGCTAGGAAAGTCTGGAAAGGTGATGTGGTTGCTAGGAGAGTCTGGTAAGTGAGGTTGCTGCTAGGAGAGTCTGGGAAGTGAGGAGGTTGCTAGAAAAGTCTGGAAAGGTGATGTGGTTGCTAGGAGAGTCTGGGAAGGTGAGGTGGCTGCTAGGACAGTCTGGGAAGTGAGGTGGTTGCTAGAAAAGTCTGAAAAGGTGATGTGGTTGCTAGGAGAGTCTGGGAAGATGAGGTGGCTGCTAGGAGAGTCTGGGAAGTGAGGTGGTTGGTAGAAAAGTCTGGAAAAGTGATGTGGTTGCTAGGAGAGTCTGGGAAGGTGAGGTGGCTGCTAGGAGAGTCTGGGAAGTGAGGTAGCTGCTAGGAGAGTCTGGGAAGTGAGGTAGCTGCTAGGAGAGTCTGCGAAGTGAGGTGGCTGCTAGGAGAGTCTGGGAAGTGAGGTGGCTGCTAGGAGAGTCTGGGAAGTGAGGTGGCTGCTAGGAGAGTCTGGGAAGTGAGGTGGCTGCTAGGAGAGTCTGGGAAGTGAGGTGGCTGCTAGGAGAGTCTGGGAAGTGAGGTGGCCTAGGAGAGTCTGGGAAGTGAGGTGGCTGCTAGGAGAGTCTGGGAAGTGAGGTGGCTGCTAGGAGAGACTCCCGGTGATTTGTGAAATAGAATAATACTTTTCTTCAGTACATTATTCAGTATAAAGTAATGAGTAGCAAAGTACAACACATTACGTTCATGAAATATTAAAAAAAAAAAAAAAAATAGAGAAAACAACATACTGGGCTCTGATATGATTGGATAAACAAAGTTGCTGGTGAGAAACTGCTCTTCAACATAGTTTATCCAACTGGATTTGAGGTTATATTTAGAAAGTGCTTTTCCTAAGGTTGATTCAGTGGTAGACTTTTTTTTTAGATTTGGCCTCCGAAATGACTAGTGTCTTGTGCACCCCATACCCTCTGTTTGCAAGGTAACGCAAGAGCCTATGGATCACAATAGGCCTAGGAACTAGGTGTCAAAAGGGTTAACAGGAATTCGTCTGCATTTATATCTACAGTTCATTTATCCGTTACAAGCAAATTTAGGATATTTGCTTAATATTTCTAGTATCTTATTTTCATTAATTTCATTAATAAGATACTTGGTATGTCACATAGATTAATATACTGTCTATCTCTAAATTCCTCTTTAAACGGACACTTAAGCATGTAGTGTTGAAGATAGTGACCATAGGGATGGCCATATGCATTGTATATGGTTTGATCCTCATGTGTGTGCTTACCAAATTGCCAGAAGTACTTGTCACCAAGCCTAAGTCTGGCTACTACAACATCAGTGCAACATCACTTGCAAGTTGCTCCATAAACATTCCTATCTACGTTCAGGTTATCATAGCGGGTTATTGATCTACTCTACTCTAATTGCATTCCTATAACATTAATTTTCATCATTTACTTCTCTCTTAATATTATTCCTAATGCTAGACACAGGTACATCAACACATGA
Organism: Cherax destructor; assembly: GCA_009830355.1. NCBI lineage: Eukaryota > Metazoa > Arthropoda > Malacostraca > Decapoda > Parastacidae > Cherax > Cherax destructor. The sequence continues at coordinate 17,227 of WNWK01008404.1, read as the reverse complement.
TATTACAAAGAAGTTTATGTGTCTTTCACTGTGTCTTTGCGTCCTGATGCAGTTCTCCGGAAAGAGTAGAGGGTTGAAGTTCGTTCTAAGTGTTCTTGTATAAATACACAGTAATAGTTGTGAACGCTTTGTAAGCTGATATTTTTGTACAGTGGGGAAGTGTGTATTGTCTGGAACCTGATTGTCTGATTATTCTAATAGCTGACGTCTGTTGTTTAACAATACGTTTTAGATTATTTATTTTGTAAAACCCCAAGAACAGAAACTATCAGACATGGAGGAAAAGATTAAAGAGTAGTACAGAGTGAGTAATGTTACTGGGGAACAAAGAAACGTATTTATGATGGCATGTACGCAATTTTGGAAATTTACGTATGGCAGTCAAAGTGTAATCCAATGAATTTTCTCACTTCTCGTCTTTCTATGAAGGATTTATTTATTATATTAATGTGAGTATTTCCAGTTTAATTCCTAAACAACATTTAGAAGGTCATGTCAGTATTGAGAAGGTGGTAGTTGCCATCCAAGTAGAAATATTTACAAGATCTTAGTTGACTGTGTTCTTGAGGACAACGAGATCTGGATTTGATATGGTGGATGTTTGTCATCTGCTAACAGGACTGGTTTCAGTAAGTCATCAGTGTAAATGAGGAATATTAATGGGCCAATGAGCTACCCTGCAACACTCCTATGTTGATAGTATGAGTTGATTAGGTAGTGTCATTGTTAATCATATGCTTACGTCTGTCAGTAAGGTAGGATTTTTGACGAGAGTTGCAAGTAAGAGATTGGTTTATAGTTATTGATTTCATCTGTGTCTCCTCTCTTACGGATTGGGGTACCTTAGGTACGTTAGGGAAGGTTTTGGTTTCATGAGATTTATTATATAGAGGTACACTGATAGATGATAAAACTTGGACACCTCTATTATATATATAAAAATGGTGATATACTTGCTTTAATACTAGTTTATGATAAAAAAAGGTACAATACCGTGACTGGAACAATACACAAATAACCCGCACATAGAAGGGAGGAGCTTACGACGACGTTTCGGTCCGACTTGGACCATTTACAAAGTCACACTAACAGAAAGGAGAGAAGGAGTATATATAGGCCAGCAGACAGGGACGGGACAAGAGAGGTAGTAGGAAAGGAGGAAGAGAGGTAGTGATAGAGGTAGTAGTATTAGTAGTAGTAGTAGCGGTGTCGGTCAAATACTAAGAAAAGGAGCACAAAGCGTAGGAACATGAACACAGAGGGGATGGAAATAATAAAGGATAAACAACCAATGCAGAAGAAAGAAAACCCAAAGGAGAAAGAGGAAAGGGGAAAAGGGAGAAAGGCAAAAAAGAATCCAGTGTTCTGAAGTTTGGAGCATTTTACAGTGTACTGTAAAGGGAAAGGAAGGCAGCTACAGAGACAAAGCCGCGACTAAGATGCATACAAGGAAAGTTGTGTATAAGGGAGGATTCAACCAGACGGCGACTGTGAAAGTTAAAAGTTGGCTAGACAGTTTTATCAGAAGACCAGTCAATAGGATGACTGATCTCTGACATGACAGAAAAGAGCATTGTTGTTGTCGGCAAACCTAACACTGTGCTCTCTGAGTCTGTCAGAAAGAGAACGGCCAGTTTCCCCTAAGTACTGCAGAGGACAAGAGGAACAAGAAATAGAGTAGACACCAGGAGCATCTATAGCTGGAGGAGAGGTACGAACTAGATTACTGCGTAGTGTGTTAGACAGGAGAAAAGTAAGTTTGATATCTAAGGAACGGAGAGAGTTGTTGAGACTAGAAAGTCGAAATGTAGGGAAGGCAGAGGACAGGAGAGTCGTCGTCGTAAGCTCCTCTCTTCTTTGTGCGGGTTATTTGTGTATTAATACTAGTTAGCAAGTACATTTAATAGTGAAGTTACCTCAGTTGAATTTGTTGGAGACAAGGAAAGGGTGCCTTGGTAACTGATATTAAGGGAATCATTAACCTGAGTAAAGTAGTTCCGGATTTTGCTGTTAAATTTATTGACTGTATCAGCAGCATAGACGAAGGTTCGTTACGTCTCATCAGAACAATTTCCCTGGCTTAGCTATTTTTCGTGAACCCAATATTTGAGAGAATGTTTTTTCAGTTTTTTTTTTTATATTGTCCTTCATTTCTTGGAACGTTTTGGCATAATTCAACTGTTTAGATTTCTTTATAAGCACAGTAAGCGTAGATGTGAAGGCAGCTAGTTGTGGGTGTTCTTAAAGATTAGTGTTACAGTCACCCGCAATTATTAAGTGATGATTGTTTAGTTTTTTATTTATGATTTAGTTTTGAAGATTATCTCCGGTGGTTCCAATGCTTGTATGTGGAGATCTAGAGACAGCTTTTATTGTTATTGGAGCATTTATTATATTTTTTGCTTTCAACGGAGGAAATATGCAATCCCCATTGTCATCTTTGGTACAAGTTGAATTCATGCTCTGCACCTCATTTGTAAAGTACAGATCTGTGTCGCCTCCTCTTTGATCTGGTCTGCAGTTATTCTCTTATAATAATATAAGTTAAGTTAGTATTCATTGATTAATGGATCGCTGTGAAATCATTATAGTGTTTACTGATAAACTATGATTAGACTCTATTTTAAACAACGAATATTGATGTTGACAGTAACCACTCGGTAATAAAATGGCTTTGCAACTTTGACAGAAATACAAATGAAGTTACACTGAAACTTTATTGAGGACATTTAACCCATGAAGCGAGTCAGTGCATCTCATGCAGTTAGTCAAAACCAGTGGCTCGGGTCTTCTCCATGTGTTAACCCGGCAGTGGCTCCGGAAGGAATGTCAGTGTACATATGATGTAACGTTTACAGCCCTATGGCGAAGACAGTCCTATGGCAAGGACACGGTGAGTTTCCTTCAGGTCAAGTGGAATACTGCTTACAGCCCTATGACGGGGGCAGCCCTCTGACAAGAGAACGGTGAGTCTTTCAACTCTATTTGAACCATTCCTGGCACTCAGGAGCCGCAGCCCGAGTGCCAGAACGACTCAGGAGATTCTCTGGAGGTGTACTGAACACCTGACGTCAGACAGAAGTGTAAGCTGTTATGAGAGGATGGGCGAATACACAGTTGTGAGTTGAGGTGAGGCGAAGAACAAGAGAGGTGTGTGTCTAGTCACTTTAGTTCACAAGTATCTAGAAAGTTTTGTTATTAATGGTTAGAACTGAGTTGTATAAACCGCCATTCGGGTTAAAGTTGTAAGAAATTTTGATAACTTCTGATTCATGATACCTTTTTTCTGAGTGTCGTTTTCCTAGGCAATTAACAAGGTGCCATTCCAGTTTAACAAAAGACTGTCACTTTTCTTAAGTTATTCCTCCTGCTTGTCTTCTGAAACGTGTTTTTGGAGGTCCAGAATGATTTGGTCTTATTTATTACACAGAACACTATATAACTATGCTATATTTATAATGCTTCTTTCTGACGTTACTGATGACGGTAGAGGCAATGATGGCTATGGTGAGTTTCCGGTTGAAGAAAATCTTTGAGATATGTTTGGCAGTAGAGATATTGGGCAGGGTCTTGTACCTCTTATTAATGGTAAGACGTTTTGGAAAGATAAGACGTCTGCAGTGACATGACAAGATATCTGTTTAGGCGAAACATCGTCAATAAATTTTCCACTTAAGTGAATTTGTGTTTGTCGTCCCGTTGATATCTCATAATATTACCGTCGATCACCTTCCTTTGATAATTTAACGACAATATTTTTTTTACATACATATGTGCTAAAAACTTACTTGAACATTTGTAAACTATGTAAACTTAATCATTGTTTACATCTTCGTGTCTGTCACATGTAAATTTACCTAGACACATTCTCTATATACATTTTTTAATGAAATACTAGAACACTACACTTTTTATTACTTAATAGAACACTAAATGCTAATGTATAACACATGTCTGAGATAAGGATGTGACTGACAGGAGAGTCTCGCACAGTGATGTGACTGACAGGAGAGTCTCGCACAGTGATGTGACTGACAGGAGAGTCTCGCACAGTGATGTGACTGACAGGAGAGTCTCGCACAGTGATGTGACTGACAGGAGAGTCTCGCACAGTGATGTGACTGACAGGAGAGTCTTGCACAGTGATGTGACTGACAGGAGAGTCTTGCACAGTGATGTGACTGACAGGAGAGTCTTGCACAGTGATGTGACTGACAGGAGAGTCTGGGACACGGATGTCACTGACAGGAGAGTCTCGCACAGTGATGTGACTGACAGGAGAGTCTCGCACAGTGATGTGACTGACAGGAGAGTCTCGCACAGTGATGTGACTGACAGGAGAGTTTCGCACAGTGATGTGACTGACAGGAGAGTCTCGCACAGTGATGTGACTGACAGGAGAGTCTCGCACAGTGATGTGACTGACAGGAGAGTCTCGCACAGTGATGTGACTGACAGGAGAGTCTCGCACAGTGATGTGACTGACATGCAAGTCTCGCACAGTGATGTGACTGACAGGAGAGTCTCGCACAGTGATGTGACTGACAGGAGAGTCTCGCACAGTGATGTGACTGACAGGAGAGTCTCGCACAGTGATGTGACTGACAGGAGAGTCTTGCACAGTGATGTGACTGACAGGAGAGTCTTGCACAGTGATGTGACTGACAGGAGAGTCTCGCACAGTGATGTGACTGACAGGAGAGTCTTGCACAGTGATGTGACTGACAGGAGAGTCTCGCACAGTGATATGACTGACAGGAGAGTCTCGCACAGTGATGTGACTGACAGGAGAGTCTCGCACAGTGATGTGACTGACAGGAGAGTCTCGCACAGTGATGTGACTGACAGGAGAGTCTCGCACAGTGATGTGACTGACAGGAGAGTCTCGCACAGTGATGTGACTGACATGCAAGTCTTGCACAGTGATGTGACTGACAGGAGAGTCTGGGACAGTGATATGACTGACAAGAGAGCCTGGGACAGTATATATGACTGCAAGGAGAGTCTGGGACAGTGATATGACTGACAGGAGAGTCTCGCACAGTGATATGACTGACAAGAGAGCCTGGGGCAGTGATATGACTGACAAGATAGTCTAGGACAGTGATGTGACTGACAGGAGAGTCTCGCACAGTGATGTGACTGACAGGAGAGACTGGGACAGTGATGTAACTGACAGGAGAGCCTGGGACAGTGATGTGACTGACAGGAGAGTCCGGGACAGTGATGTGACTGACAGAATAGTCAGGAACACTGACGTGACTGACACAATAGTCAGGGACAGTGATGTTGCTGCTATGGGAGACTAGGATATGAGTGTTGCTGCTAGGAGAGACTAGGACATGGATGTTGCTGCTAGGAGAGACTAGGACATGGATGTTGCTGCTAGGAGAGACTAGGACATGAATGTTGCTGCTAGGAGAGACTAGGACATGGATGTTGCTGCTAGAAGAGACTAGGACATGGATGTTGCTGCTAGGAGAGACTAGGACATAGATGTTGCTGCTAGGAGAGACTAGGACATGGATGTTGCTGCTAGGAGAGACTAGGACATGGATGCTGCTGCTAGGAGAGACTAGGAAATGGATGTTGCTGCTAGGAGAGACTAGGCCATGGATGTTGCTGCTAGAAGAGACTAGGACATGGATGTTGCTGCTAGGAGAGACTAGGACATGGATGTTGCTGCTAGGAGAGACTAGGAAATGGATGTTGCTGCTAGGAGAGACTAGGCCATGGATGTTGTTGCTAGAAGAGACTAGGACATGGATGTTGCTGCTAGGAGAGACTAGGACATGGATGTTGCTGCTAGGAGAGACTAGGACATGGATGTTGCTGCTAGGAGAGACTAGGACATGGATGTTGCTGCTAGAAGAGACTAGGACATGGATGTTGCTGCTAGGAGAGACTAGGACATATATGTTGCTGCTAGGAGAGACTAGGACATGGATGTTGCTGCTAGGAGAGACTAGGACATGGATGTTGCTGCTAGGAGAGACTAGGACATGGATGTTGCTGTTAGGAGAGACTAGGACATGGATGTTGCTGCTAGGAGAGACTAGGACATGGATGTTGCTGCTAGGAGAGACTAGGACATGGATGTTGCTGCTAGGAGAGACTAGGACATGGATGTTGCTGCTAGGAGAGACTAGGACATGGATGTTGCTGCTAGGAGAGACTAGGACATGGATGTTGCTGCTAGGAGAGACTAGGACATGGATATTGCTGTTAGGAGAGACTAGGACATGGATGTTGCTGCTAGGAGAGACTAGGACATGGATGTTGCTGCTAGGAGAGACTAGGATATGGATGTTGCTGCTAGGAGAGACTAAGACATGGATGTTGCTGCTAGGAGAGACTAGGACATGGATGTTGCTGCTAGGACAGACTACGATATGGATGTTGCTGCTAGGAGAGACTAAGACATGGATGTTGCTGCTAGGAGAGACTAGGACATGGATGTTGATGCTAAGAGAGACTAGGACATGGATGTTGCTGCTAGGAAAGACTAAGACAGTGACGTTGCTGCTCGGAAAGACTAAGACAGTGACGTTGCTGCTAGGAAAGACTAAGACAGTGACGTTGCTGCTAGGAAAGACTAAGACAGTGACGTTGCTGCTAGGAAAGACTAAGACAGTGACGTTGCTGCTAGGAAAGACTAAGACAGTGACGTTGCTGCTAGGAGAGACTAGGACAGTGACGTTGCTGAGAGTGTTTCGGCCAGGAAAGATTGAGATATGAGTGAAGCTTCCAGGAAAAACTTGGAGAGAAGTTCTGGGCGAGGAGAGACATGGAGAGGAGTGCTGGAGCCAGGAGAGACTTGGAGAGGAGTGCTGGGGTCAGATGTGTTACTCCAAGGAGAGGCTGGGATGAAATTGAGGCTAAAACAAAGACTGGGACAGATATATAGCTGCCTCAATAGACTAGGAGATGTGTGTTGCTACTGGGAGATATTTGGAGTTTTTCTTCGGTGAGAGACCAGGACACGTGTTTCCATGTGATGACATGAAATGTCACTTCCGATTCGCTTCAAATCAGTAATGCTAATATTTAACTGCATTGGAAACTTATGGAACACCACTCTGCACTATTCTTATCGCAATTATTAATTCATGTGATGCTGGGGTTAGGCAATATGGGGATAACTATCTCAGAATCCTGCAACAATCAAAATATACCTAGTTGCCTTCGGCTGCCACCTAGGTGTTCACCACTAGGTGGATTTAGACCATAACTTTACATTAGTCGTCGCACGTCTCTTTCTTAGGAACTATCCAAACATTTGATACAGTTATTATTATGATTTTCTCCTGCCATGCATAACTCTTTTTGCAACACCAGCGTTTTAAAATATCTATTAATATTATGGATTTATGAACCTTGAATCCATTGTTTCAAAGTCTGTCTTGGCTTACCCCACTAAAATATACAAAGGATCACTCTATATTGTCATAGTATTGTTCAAGCACTTTAAAATAATATCAAAACTTTACCAGCGGTAACCTCTGCTTGGGTTTCTTGCCTGACGCTGACACTAAATTTTCTCGTTGTTATCTGCCACAGCGATAAATCATCTTACTTCACCTTCCTCTCTGGAGTCATGACCACTCACTCTACCACATGAAGACCACAAAGAATATTTCCTCAAAGTTTAGAGTTTCCTCTGAATTCTCGTGCTATTTCAGGTATGACTCTCCAAAGAAAACACATAAAATTTAAATATATTTGCATTATGGCTTCTTCGTTGGTTATGTTGGGTGAGAAGTGAATTTATGGAGGCGGAGTTCCGTCTCTTGGACCCGCCTCACAACTTTCTTTTTCTTTGATGTGACCTTTTTTGTTAGCTTGTTTTAAACCTGTGCAAAATTCTTCCCTTAACTGAATTTTATTTCTGTATGAGTCACACCCTCAATTAATGCTGACTCTTCCTTGTCTTTCTTCTTCTTTTTCGTCTTTACTGATTTACAAACGTAATAACTGAGAATTGGATAGCTTTAGACTTTGTCACTTTGCGTCACTTTTATAAGCAAATTGTTTCCTTTCATTAACTTAATAAAAATAACTTTTGAGCATCTTCAAAATTTAGACTTTCGTGTATTTCAGTTACATCTATTTTAGGAATGATCTTGGTCAGTGTAGGTGAAAATTTTATAAAAAGAATTTGTAAAAATCTTAAAAGCAGGTTTTCATGCAATATTTAGTGAATATTTATTCCGATTAGCATTATTACGAACTCAGGTGTATAAAGGCCAGCACACCTTGTCGTAATTCCATAAATAGTGGAGCAAGTAAAAGACAACAGAGGTTATATTTTCTTCACCAAAGAAGCAAGCTGGTATTTACAATACATACATTATTTACACTATATATAATAATGTAAGATAAAGTGTACAACACAGTGATCAAAATAGGCAACAATGTAAGCACCAGACACAGAGCACCGTGAGCGACCAGCAGCCCAGACAAGTCTGCCGAAACTCGTGTCACAAGTGAACCACCTTCACACTTTTGTCAAGCTTGTCTGTGACTGGCCGATGAACCGAGGTACTGATATAATGATGGGGCCTATATTGAGTGTTAAATTCTTAGCACATGGTTCTCTGGTTGGAAATGTGCCTATATGAATTAGATTTTGCCACCAAAGTGGCTAGTTTAATGTGCACCCCATATCCATCCTGTGGACGGTAGCGCAAGTGCATATGGATACACAAAATGCCTAGGAAATAGGCCCCAAAAAAGGTTAACAGGTGTGTATTTGGATTTATATCTAAAGTTCACTTATCTGTTACAAGCAAATTTAGGAAATTTGCTTAGTATATCTGGTATCTTATTTTCATTAATAAGATATCTTATCATGTCACATACGTTATTATACTGTCTATCTCTATATTCCTCAATAAGTGGACAATTAAGCACATAGTGTTCAAGACTGACCATGTGCCTGACCACAGATGACAGCAAGGAAATGAGTGAGCTACTAATGTCCCAGTATGACTCAGTCTTTAGCGAGCCGCTAACCAGACTGAAAGTCGAAGACCTAAATGATTTTTTATGAGAGTGCCACAGAACTTGATAGACGCAAACCCATCTGACATTATCCTGACGCCAAATGACTTCGAAGAGGCGATAAATGACATGCCCATGCACTCCGCCCCAGGCCCAGACTCATGGAACTCAGTGTTCATCAAGAACTGCACGTGCTTTTTAACATCCTATGGAGAGGGAGCATGGACGCTGGGGTTGTCCCGCAGTTACTAAAAACAACAGACATAGCCCCACTCCACAAAGGGGGCAGTAAAGCACTGGCAAATAACTACAGACCAATTGCGCTAACGTCCCATATCATAAAAATCTTTGAAAGGGTTCTAAGAAGCAAGATCACCACTCATCTAGATACCCATCAATTACACAACCCAGGGCAGCATGGGTTTAGAGCAGGTTGGTCCTGTATGTCCCGACTACTAGACCACTACGACAAGGTCCTGGATGCTCTAGAAGACAAACATAATGCAAATGTTATATACACAGACTTTGCAAAAGCCTTCGACAAGTGTGGCTATGGTGTGATAGCACACAAAATGCGTGATAAAGGAATAACATGAAAAGTTGGCAGATGGATCTATAATTTCCTAACAAATAGAACACAAAGAATAGTACTCAACAGAGTAAAGTCTGAGGAGGCTACGGTGAAAAGCTCTGTTCCACAAGGCACAGCACTTGCTCCCATTTTGTTCCTCATAGACATAGACATAGACAGGTATATAAGCCACAGTGCCGTCTCTTCCTTTGCAGATGACACCCGAATCTGCATGACAGTGTCCACCATTGAAGACACTGCAAGACTCCAAGCAGACATCAACCAAATCTTTAAATGGGCTGCAGAAAACAATATGAAGTTCAATGATGAGAAATTTCAATTACTCAGATATGGAAAACATGAGGAAATTAAAATCTCATTGGAGTATAAAACAAATTCCAACCACACAATAGAGCGAAAAACTAATGTTAAAGACCTGGGAGTGGTTATGTCAGAGGATCTCACCTAGTTTTGTCCTAGAATCTGTATTGATAAAGGCACTGGATGGCGAAACGTCTACAATAAAGATACGCAGATGTTGCACATGCGTCTAATTTTCATCTTGTTAGTATTGTATACCATTCATGAACAACAAGTCAACTAGTTAACTTCATCTGAAACATTCACTGTTACGAATGATAACTTGAGAAAGCCCATTCTGATCGTCTTCAGATTATGGCGCTTTATCCAACTTAGACCAAAGATGAGATTGTTATTTCAACAAGTACGTGCATAGTTACCAATATTGTTTTTAAAATGGTAATTTATTTTTTCATGAATTAATTTATGTATGTTTTTTCCTGAAGGGCTTCAATCCTTGATGCTTGATCCATCTTATGATAAGGATACGTACCAGTTTGTATATTTAATAGATCAATTAAAAAACTGGAAATTGTCAGACTGGAGATCACATCTTCTTGGGGGCTTCAAAGTTTTAGTTCATCCCTATTACGAAAATTATTGATAAGAAACATATAACACAAAAATATAAGCAATGTTGGGAATTAAAGATATCACAAAATTCATTCAATTTACTAAAATTAACCAAACACACACACACACGAAATATTTTCTAAAAAAATCAAAATAATGAAAAAAAAGTAAAGCATAAGTTGTGAAAGTGAATCAATGTTAATATATGTTTATAAACAAGAACACAAAGCAAGTGGAATAAAGTTTACCGTGACGGTGCGGACTGACTCTCATCCACTGATAACAAATGTTACGTGAATACAAAATTCACAGAAATGTTACGTGAATACAAAATTCACAGAAATGTTACGTGAATACAAAATTCACAGAAACGTTACGTGAATACAAAATTCACAGAAATGTTACGTGAATACAAAATTCACAGAAATGTTACGTGAATACAAAATTCAAAGAAATGTTACGTGAATACAAAATTCACAGAAATGTTACGTGAATACAAAATTCACAGAAATGTTACGTGAATACAAAATTCACAGAAATGTTACGTGAATACAAAATTCACATAAATGTTACGTGAATACAAAATTCACAGAAATGTTACGTGAATACAAAATTCACAGAAATGTTACGTGAATACAAAATTCACAGAAACGTTACGTGAATACAAAATTCACAGAAATGTTACGTGAATACAAAATTCACAGAAATGTTACGTGAATACAAAATTCACAGAAATGTTACGTGAATACAAAATTCACAGAAATGTTACGTGAATACAAAATTCACAGAAATGTTACGTGAATACAAAATTCATAGAAATGTTACGTGAATACAAAATTCACAGAAACGTTACGTGAATACAAAATTCACAGAAATGTTACGTGAATACAAAATTCACAGAAATGTTACGTGAATACAAAATTCACAGAAATGTTACGTGAATACAAAATTCACAGAAATGTTACATGAATACAAAATTCACAGAAATGTTACGTGAATACAAAATTCACAAAAAAAACGGCAGTTGTGTCACTACTATAAACTGAAGACAGACATCGTCGTTTAATAGGCATGAGCTCTAACAAGAGGCGCATTACAGTCGATATGATACAGTGGTGGCTTGAGAATCAAGCGACCACGGTCATACACATGCACACACAACCCCACCACAGTCATACACATACACACACAAACCCCCACCACAGTCATACACATACACACAACCCCACCACAGTCATACACATACATAAACAACCCCACCACAGTCATACACATACACACAACCCCACCACAGTCATACACATACACAAACAACCCCCACCACAGTCATACACATACACACACAAACAACCCCTACCACAGTCATACACATACACACACAAACAACCCCACCAGTCATACACACAAGTTCATATACAACTGCATGGACTTTTCCTTCTCAAGACTATCTTCAAATATGTGGAGTTGAAACTCTTGCTAGACTCTTGAGTGAAGAAAAGACAGGTGCATAGCAAGTTTTATTGGGACAAAGTTTCTCCCCTCACACACAACTTTATTTATAACTTCAATAAGTCGTAGTCATAAGAAAGTGCTTTATAGTGTACAAGGATACCTTGATAAAGCTCTATACAGAAGCTCTACCTGGAGTAAAACTTTGTTTTGATAAAACCCTACATAGAATAAAACTTTGTCTTTAAGCTCTACTTGGAGAGAAAAAAATATTGTTCTGATAAAGCTGTATATGACAGTATATCAAAACTTGGCTTCATACTTGCTTTAAGATGCAGTTAGGTGAGGTTAGTGAAGCTGGAGTCAGGTTCACCTGCAAGGCGCAGCCACTCACCTGCATCTAATTCATTTAACCTAACCACTCATATTTATTATTTTTGGTTGACTGAGCTTTGATAAAGAAGAAGCGTGAGCAATATTAGTTACTGTGCACTACCTAGTTACTGTGCACCACCTAGTTACTGTGCACCACCTAGTTACTGTGCACCACCTAGTTACTTTGAAACTTAGCCATTTATGTTAGTTAATTACTTAGGCCAATTAGTTACGTAAACTATTCAGTCACTTTGAAGAGTGAGTCACTTAGGCCAGGTAGGCCTCGGTGCGTCTCCCCGGCCTGCATGCTACGTCTCCCCGGCCTGCATGCTACGTCTCCCCGGCCTGCATGCTACGTCTCCCCGGCCTGCATGCTACGTCTTACCGGCCAGCATGCTACGTCTCCCCGGCCTACATGCTACGTCTCCCCGGCCTACATGCTACGCTCACAAAGGAAAATTAACAGACTCTGAATAATAACACTTTGCATTTCATTCGCTTGCTCTCATCAACTAATTCACCTGCTGTCTCTTGTTCTCATCAACTAATTCACCTGCTGTCACTTGTTCTCATCAACTAATTAACCTGCTGTATCTTGTTCTCATCAACTAATTCACCTGCTGTCTCTTGTTCTCATCAACTAATTAACCTGCTGCCTCTTGTTCTCATCAACTAATTCACCTGCTGTCTCTTGTTCTCATCAACTAATTAACCTGCTGTCTCTTGTTCTCATCAACTAATTCACCTGCTGTCTCTTGTTCTCATCAACTAATTCACCTGCTGTCTCTTGTTCTCATCAACTAATTCACCAGCTGTCTCTTGTTCTCATCAACTAATTCACCTGCTGTCTCTTGTTCTCATCAACTTATTCACATGCTGTCTTTTGTTCTCATCAACTAATTCACCTGCTTTCCCTTGTTCTCATCAACTAATTCACCTGCTGTCTCTTGTTCTCATCAACTAATTCACCTGCTGTCTCCTGTTCTCATCAACTAATTCACCTGCTGTCTTTTGTTCTCATCAACTAATTCACCTGCTGTCTCTTGTTCTCATCAGCTAATTCACCTGCTGTCTCTTGTTCTCATCAACTAATTCCCCTGCTGTCTCTTGAACTCATCAACTAATTCACCTGCTGTCTCTTGTTCTTATCAACTAATTCACCTGCTCTCTCTTGTTCTCATCAACTAATTCACCTGCTATCTTTTGTTCTCATCAACTAATTCACCTGCTGTCTCTTGTTCTTATCAACTAATTCCCCTGCTGTCTCTTGTTCTCATCAACTAATTCACCTGCTGTCTCTTGTTCTTATCAACTAATTCACCTGCTCTCTCTTGTTCTCATCAACTAATTCACCGCCTATCTCTGGGAACTTTTCCTTCCTATTTTTTTTATATTTTAATTCAATGTTGCTTATCTCGCTTTTCAGTGCAACTTTTCATAATATCTCTTAATTCTCTGCAGTTTTAAACATCTACATAAATACATTGTAATTTTCATTTAATTAAGTGTAAACGTTTACTTAACAACAATCATCACATTACCAACATTTTATACATCACCATTTTGTTCTTCCTCTCATTCCACCAAAGTCAACCAAGATAACTTGTTCCTCCTTCTGACTGTACAACTTAGGGAACATCTTTGTTAATCACATCAATAACAGCAGAAATTAACCCGCTCAGTTGTTCATTTCCTTTAAATTTTTCCTCAGGATTTGACTGGGAAAAAAACATTGTGATGCAATAAAGCTTCATCGAAGCTTACCCTTCGTATGTGACTCCAGAGAAGCTTTCTGTCTCTACCAGCTTCCCTGGTTCCCATTGCATGGCATATATTAAGGCTAAACACATTCATCTGTCACTCTACTTGCTTAGTAAATCTTAATATTATTTCTGATTTCATGTTTCTGCCGAAACTTCTGGTTTACTGTGCATCCCATATCCATCCTGTGGACCGTACCGCAAGAACATAAACATATACAAAAGGTCTAGTAACTAAACCCTAAAAAAGTTTACAGGAGTACATCTGAATTTATATCTACGGTTCACTTATGTGTTCCAAGAAAATTTAGTAAATTTACTTAATATGTCTGGTATCTTATTTTCATTTATAAGATATGTTGACATTTTATGGCCATTATGCGTTAACAGGTTACCCCTGAGCAGAACAATATCTGTATCGGTCACCGAGCAATCCAAAAGCAGCATTCCTAGAATCCCTTAATCTCAGCGTCCTCTACCTTCATCGTCCGAGAGAGGTATCCCTGCACCCCATACGCCTATCCCTCAGTGCTTCACCAAGAAGTTAATCCTCTTAGCCCACGAGAAGCGGGAGCTGCTGCACAAATCCCTTAGCAGATATGGAAGCATCAGCAAATCCCTCTCAAGAGGTCAAAGAACTGGAAATCAACAATTTGAAGAGGACCCCAGAGTCTTAGACGTAAAGAGTCAAGAAGCCAAGAACTTGAAAGTGTATGATACAAAAGTCGTGTGAGACATGAGGGTTCTCAAAGGTTTTGATAAGCAGAGAAGAATTACGGCGTGTGACACAATAGAATGTAGTGTTGAGTCGTCGGGTGGTGCTAAGAGATCTTGTTTTATGGTACACAATGAGGGTAATGTGTGCAACACAACAGAGATGCTGAGAGTTCTTACTATGTGCAATACAACAGTGTTGAGAGGTCTTTCTGTGTGGAACACAACAGTGCTGAGAGGTCTTGCTGTGAGGAACACAACAGTGCTGAGAGGTTATGCTGTGTGCAACACAACAGAGATGCTGAGAGGTTTTGCTGCGTGGAACACAACAGTGTTGAGAGGTCTTGCTGTGAGTAACACAACAGTGCTGAGAGGTCTTGCTGTGTGGAACACAAAAGTGCTGAGAGTTCTTGCTGTGTGGAACACAAAAGTGCTGAGAGGTCTTCCTGAGTGGAACACAACAGTGCTGAGAGTTCCTGTTGTGTGAAACACAACACTGCCAAGAGGTCTTGCTGTGTGGAGCACAACAGAGATGCTGAGAGGTCTTGCTGTGTGGAGCACAACAGAGATGCTGAGAGGTTTTGCTGTGTGGAGCACAACAAAGATGCTGAGAAGTCTTGTTGTGTGGAACTATTACGAACACAGGTATAGTATGGCCTACGACTTGATTGTAATGGGTTTGAAAGTGGAGCAAACAAACTCAGCAATAGTATATAAGTTGTATTTCCTGCACCAGATATAATTTGCTAGATATATATACAACTATGTACACTTATGTACACTATGTAAGTGTACACCAGGGTGACAATATGGCAGAAGCAGAAGCCAGAGGAAGTGCACCGTATCAACCAGCAGCTCAAGCAAGTCTGACAATTCGCTTGACACAAGTGAACCACGTTGCTTCAGTTTTGGCGGGCTTGCCTGTGATTGGCCAATGAACCAAGGCACTGACGGGTACCCTATTGATAGTTAAACCCTTAGCACCCGTTTCTCTGGTTGGGAGGCAGCCTATATGGGAGTGTGACATACACTGAATAAATTGTAACATGAACATACTCTTTGCATGCTGTGTGGAACACAATTGTTGATAAATTAGACACATATGCAACACTTGGGTATCTTTATTGAGGAAACGTTTCGCCACGAAGTGGCTTCATCAGTCCATACAAAGGAGAATCATGAAGAACAGGAGGAGTTTGAGGTAATCAGTCCCTCAGCCTAGATTCGATGTTGTCAGTCCATCAATCTTGAAAAGAATACAGCATATTTGCGAAGAAGTAGCTTATATACCATGGCAGGGTGCAGCAGTCGTAGGTGGTGTCACATTTGTCCAATGTGGAAGTAGGTCCTGCCCAAGGGTTAGGCAAGTGAAGAATTCCCTGTATTAAGATCCCAAGATGTTGCTGCGTCAGACAGGAATGTAGATGAGTGGTTCAGAGAACTGACAAGTGTTAATGTGTCGTTATTAGGAAGATGACTGTTTACCGTCTTATAAAAACTCCAATGGTTTCTGATTAGCATTGCGAACACTATGACAACCTTCCAACCTTTTATTATTTCATATATATCTGCGTATATGGCGTCTTTTAGCATTTCATTTACCTTTGTCTTTGTGATAGCTATAATGTCTGGGATCAAATTCTGCTATTATTCCTTTAGATCATTAGTCTTGTTTGATTAACCATGTAAAGTTGTGTCCCATGCTCTTGTTAGTGTCGTTTAGTCTTTTCTATTATTGCACAGCAGTGAGGAGTGAGTAGGGAGGGTTGGGGATGGAGTGTGCATCATTACAGGAGGAGAAATCAGGGTTAAAATTTTAGGTAGGTGAATGAAGGAAGGGTGTGGGCGTAAAGGGAAAAGGTGTTGGGTTAACTACCATTAATTTTTATTAGTGTCCTGCTAGAAGATGGGGCAGGTGTGATCTTCGAAAAGTATCTTTAGGTTGGGTGTTCCCACCTCCTGCCTACCTTTTAGCTTCTGGTAAATTAGACACATATGCAACACTTGGGTATCTTTATTGAGGAAACGTTTCGCCACACAGTGGCTTCATCAGTCCATACAAAGGAGAATCGTGAATGTAAACAGCCTACCCAGAGGCTGTTTCAAACTGCGCGGCACTATGGTGCTGCCCTCTATAGGCCTATCAAGGTCGGGCTGGTCAGCCATGCTTCTCTCTCACTTACACGGCCTACCTCACTGAAGCAGCATCTCTACCCTTGCTGGCTCCCGGTCCCCTCACGCTCTGTCCCCGTGTATTCCTACACCTTGCCATTAATAAACTGAGTCTAGTCATCGGCCGTATCTCTGCACCTACGCTACCATTCTACTGCCCAAAGTAAGCAGCCAAGAACATAGACTTAACAGTGGTGACAGCAGTGGTTCACGGCAGAGTGTAGTGTAGGGGACCCACCGCCCAGTCGAT
>WNWK01008403.1:69347-84909 GCA_009830355.1 Cherax destructor | reverse complement strand
AAAGCAATAGCAAAGAACTACAGACCAATTGCCTAACGTCCCATATCATAAAAATCTTTGAAAGGGTTCTAAGAAGCAAGATCGCCACCCATCTTGATACCCATCAATTGCACAACCCAGGACAGCATGGGTTTAGAGCAGGCCGCTCCTGTCTTTCCCAACTACTGGACCACTACGACAATTTCCTGGATGCTCTAGATGATAAACAGAATGCAGATGTTATATACACAGATTTTGCAAAGCCTTTGACAAGTGTGACCATGGTGTAATAGCACACAAAATGCGTGATAAAGGCATAACAGGAAAAGTTGGTAGATGGATCTATAATTTCCTAACACGTAGAACACAAAGAGTAGTAGTCAACAGAGTAAAGTCTGAGGCAGCTACTGTGAAAAGCTCTGTTCCACAAGGCACAGTACTTGCTCCCATCCTATTCCTCATCCTCATATCAGACATTGACAGGGATATAAGCCACAGTGCTGTGTCTTCCTTTGCAGATGACACCCGAATCTGTATGACAGTGTCCACCGTTGAAGACACTGCAAGACTCAAGCAGACATAAACCAAATCTTTAAATGGGCTGCAGAAAACAATATGAAGTTCAATGATGAGAAATTTCAATTACTCAGATACGGAAAACGTGAAGAAATTAAAATCTTATCGGAGTACAAAACTAATTCCAACCACACAATAGAGCGAAAAACTAATGTCAAAGACCTGGGAGTGATCATGTCAGAGGATCTCACCTTCAAGGACCATAACAATGTAGCAATTGCATCTGCTCGAAAAATGACAGGATGGATAATGAGAACCTTCAAAACCAGGGATGCCAAGCCCATGTTGACACTTACAGATCGCTTGTTCTATCTAGGCTGGAATATTGCTGCACACTAACTGCACCTTTCAAGGCGGGTGAAATTGCTGACCTTGAAAATGTGCAGAGAACCTTCACCGCACGCATAAGTGCGATAAACCACCTCAACTACTGGGAACGCTTGAGTTCCTAAACCTGTACTCTCTAGAACGCAGGCGGGAGAGATACATTATTATATACACATGGAAAATTCTCGAGGATTAGTACCAAACTTGCACACAAAAATCACTCCCTACGAAAGCAAAAGACTCGGCAGGCGATGTAACATCCCCCAATGAAGAGCAGGGGTGCCACTAGCACGTTGAGGGACAACACAATAAGTGTGAGGGGCCCAAGATTGTTCAACTGCCTCCCAGCATACATCAGGGGATTACCAACAAGCCCCTGGCTGTCTTCAAGCAGGCACTGGACAGGCACCTCAAGTCGTTACCTGATCAGCCGGGCTGTGGTTCGTACGTTGGACTGCGAGCGGCCAGCAGTAACAGCCTGGTTGATCAGGCTCTGTCCTACAGGAGGCCTGGTCACAGACCGGGCCGCGGGGCATTGACCCCTGGAATTCTCTCCAGGTAGACTCCAGGTAGACCACTTAGATACCAACAGTTGCACAACCCAGGGTAGCATGGGTTTAGAACAGGTTACTCCTGTCCTCAACTACTGGACCACTATGACAAGGTCTTGGATGCTCTGGAGGACAAACAAAATGCAGATGTAGTATACACAGACTTTGCAAAAGCCTTTGACAAGTGTGATCATGGTGTAATAGTGCACAAAATACATGATAAAGGAATAACAGCAAAAGTGGGTAGATGAATTTATAACTTCCTAACAAATTGAACACAGAGTAATGGTAAACAGAGTAAATTCAAGGCGGCTACAGTGAAATGCTCTGTTCCACAAGGTACAGTACTCGCTCCCATCCTTTTCCTCATCCTCATATCGGACATAGACAGGGATATAAGTCACAGGGCTGTGTCTTCCATTGCAGATGACACCTGAATCTGTATGACAGTGTCCACCGTTGAAGACACTGCAAGACTCCAAGTAGACATAAAGCAAATCTTTAAATGGGCTGCAGAAAACAATATGAAGTTCAATGATGAGAAATTTCAATTACTCAGATATGGAAAACGTGAAGAAATTAAAATTTCATCAGAGTACAAAACAAATTCCAACCACACAATAGAGCGAAAAACTAATGTCAAAGACCTGGGAGTGATCATGTCAGAGGATCTTACCTTCAAGAACTATAACACCGTAGCAATCGCATCTGCTAGAAAAATGACAGGATGGATAATGAGAACCTTCAAAACCAGGGATACCAAGCCCATGTTGACACTTTTCAGGTCGCTTGTTCTATCTAGGCTGTAATATTGCTGCACACTAACTGCACCTTTCAAGGCAGGTGAAATTGCTGACCTAGAAAATGTGCAGAGAACCTTCACAGCACGCATAACTGCGATAAACCACCTCAATTACTGGGAACGCTTGAAGTTCCTAAACCTGTACTCCCTAGAACGCAGGCGGGAGAGATACATTATTATATACACGTGGAAAATTCTCGAGGGATTAGTACCAAACTTGCACATGAGAGTCACTCCCTACGAAAGCAAAAGACTCGGCAGGCGATGTAACATCCCCAATGAAAGCAGGGTGCCACTAGCACGTTGAGAGACAACACAATAAGTGTCAAGGGCCCAAGACTGTTCAACTGCCTCCCAGCATACATCAGGGGGATTACCAACAAACCCCTGGCTGTCTTCAAGCAAGCACTGGACAGGCACCTAAAGTCTGTACCTGACCAGCCAGGCTGTGGTTCGTACGTTAGACTGCGTGCGGCCAGCAGTAACAGCCTGGTTGATCAGGCTCTGATCCAACATGAGGCCTGGTCACAGACTGGGCCGCAGGGGCGTTGACCCCTGGAACTCTCTCCAGGTATACTCCAGGTAAAGTCAGTACCTAACCAGCCGGGCTGTGGTTCATACATCAGTTTGCGTGTGGCCAGCAGTAACAGCCTGGTTAATCAAACCCTGGTCCACCACGAGGCCTTGTCATGGAACAGGCCGCAGGGGCATTGACCCCTGGAATACCCTCCAGGTATCCTATAAGTAGTTATAAGCACTGTAGTTTCAAGTATTCGTGAGGAATGGGCGGCAATCAGGTTCAATCCAAGAGAAGGTAGGACAAATCTAATTGCTTGGATCAAATGCCCCTCATCAGCCTCAAGGAATCTTCCTTCAAGGGATAATTACTCACCCAATGATGTGGGTAACAGGATCCCACGTGACTAGGATACAATAATAATCGAAAGAAATATACAGTATGTTGTGTACTTTCTGGTATGTTCTCTACAATGGTTCACAGATGACAAAGACAAATCACTGTGTGTTTGGATAATAACAGATATTTACATCTCTTCAATCAAATGCCCATCTTGGCTTACAAGTCTCTTTAGCATATCAGGTAAGAGGATACAAAAACAGTGTGTAAACAACAATATATTCTTCATGTACTGATACAAACTCTTTAATCATGGGTTACTAGTACAGAACAATAATAACTATGTTAACAATACCCATGATAATTCAATATACAGTAATAAACTCATAATAATGAAACTTTAATATATTTCCTGAAATGCACCGCATGCAAGTGGCTGTCTTCTGTGCTTAACAGTATTTTATTAAATGTAAATCACATTTTGTATTACTGCATAAAAAAATAGTTTTTTTTATAATTACATACGACATTAAGTCTATATATCACAGCAGATGGTCCAGAGAAACAACAATAGCAGTATCATGGCAAGGTGTTGACAATACAAGTCTTCTAAAAAGCAATTACTGTATAATGATCAGTGGCAAATTTATGATCATAGGCTGAGAATCAAGATGAGTCTTACACACAGTGAGAGATAAAGGGCTATACTCACACTTGGTACAAATAATAATTCATGTTAAGCACTAAATCCATGTGGGTCATCTAACACAAGAAGTTGTGGAGGCTTGATGCCCTTCTGCTGAGCACGAGAAAGAGATTTCCTTTTTGTACAGGCTTACCTCACTAGTATAGTGATCGCTTTAGAGTACTTCACTAACATGGCGCTTTTCAATTATATTTACTACTTTTAGCAGTGATAGGCACATTTGGTTAGCAATATAATATTAAAGCATTTATTATTTTATTTGCATTTTTTTTAGGCCTAGCATTACTGCACACTTAATGATAGTGTAAACATGCTTTTAGTCTTTTATATGCATTGGCAAGTGGAAAAAAAAGGCTGTGATTAGCTTTACTGAAGCAATATGGGAGATAACCTGCCATATTAGTAAGGTATGTCTGTACTCATCTGTTTCACACTTGGTACAACTAAACATTTTTAATTTGTAATAGCTCTTATCTATAACATACTTGTTCTTCAATGTCCAAAGAAATAGAAGGCTTACAATGGCAAACTGTATACAAATTTTGTTAAGTAGTTTTTGTTATAATTTAAATGAATGTGCATTTAAAATAGTGTACATGCATGTTGACCAAAGATGGAGCAAGAAGAGCAGTGTGGAAGTAATCATCAGTTAGATTTAAATATTTATGCATTAAACCACTGTACATCAGAAGAAAAATTATTGTACACAAAAACTATGCAAAGGAGACAAAAGGTGTACAAAAAACTTCTATGGTAGCAAAAAGAATTCCATATTTCCATTACAATAAAGCAATTAATACAAAAATAAGGTTGTTTACAATTATGCAATAGTGTGATATAAGCAATACCCATGCAAATAAAAAAAACTGTCCTAACAATGAATCAACAGAAGTACAAAATAAGCAATGAAAGGAATAAAAAAAAGCAGTCTTCTGAGGTGAAGAGGACAGGGTGTACTACAAGGTACAGAGCAGTCATCTAAGGTGAGGATAGGGTGTACTACAAGGTACAGAGCAGTCATCTGAGGTGAGGATAGGGTGTACAAGGTACAGAGCAGTCATCTGAGGTGAGGACAGGGTGTACTACAAGGTACAGAGCAGTCATCTAAGGTGAGGATAGGGTGTACTACAAGGTACAGAGCAGTCATCTGAGGTGAGGACTGGGTGTACAAGGTACAGAGCAGTCATCTGAGGTGAGGACAGGGTGTACTACAAGGTACAGAGCAGTCATCTGAGGTGAAGGATAGGGTGTACTACAAGGTACAGAGCAGTCATCTGAGGTGAGGACTGGGTGTACTACAAGGTACAGAGCAGTCATCTGAGGTGAAGGACAGGGTGTACTACAAGGTACAGAGCAGTCATCTGAGGTGAGGACAGGGTGTACTACAAGGTACAGAGCAGTCATCTGAACATTGAACAGTCTTGTAATCCAGAACAAAAAGTGCACGCCATGCAAAAAATTTACAAAGCAGCCAAAGTTCTGAGAAAAGGGAAGAGGAAAAGTACCAAGGAGCAAGAGGAGGGATGAGGACATTCAGTTACAGGCTGAAGCTTAATAATAAGAGGACCATTCCTCTAGCAGATCACACACACGTGGTAAAGAAGACCATCAAAAACATTTACTGGATGTTCCACATTCCACGAGTTATTTACAATCATGTTATGATTTCACGAGTTAAAAGCTAGATCTTTAAGAAAAATTAAACACAAAATTAAATTTTGTGTTTAATTAGCTATTTAAAGAAAGAAGTTTAGGACCATCAAAATAAAATAGGAAAACAACAACTATAACTAAAAAAAAATTATATAATGTTTGATATTGGGGACATGTAGAAAAATTACTCACAAGAAGAAACATTAGGTGCAGCTACAGATAATAACATAGATACAGTGGACCCCCGGATTACGTCATTTTTTTGTTCAAGAATGCTGTTCAAGTGCCATTACTGAACGAATTTATTCCCATAAGGAATAATGTAAATTAGATTAGTCCTTTTAGACCCCCAAAATTACACTCACAAAAGCACTTACAAAAATAAACTTACATAAAAGGGCGAGTTTGGAGACTATCGTAAACCGGGGACCCACTGTATTCCAATAATATTATTATTATTAAACAAAAGTGCTACACCTAACAGACACTCAAAGGAAGAAAATATAATACTACTTGAACCAAAATAAAAGTAAGTGAACCTTATTTTGCATGCAGTTTTACTTCCTTCAGTATGTAGAAGAAACACCAAGGGTGATAAGAAATCCCACAGGGTTCATCCTTTGAAATAAAAGGGAGACCTTGTAGTGAAAAGGGATAAATTTTAATAATTTTGTGGTTTGCTACTCCTAGAACAAAAAATTCCTACAAACCGAACATCTCTCAATTGATATTGCCAACAATAATGTCCATGAGAGACTGTATTTGTCAGTTCCTCAGGATATTATATATTTGGAAAGAAGAATTAATATTCATCAATACTAAATGCAAGTGGGGGTCTGATGAAAGATATTCAAATAGCATGTTAAAAAAAAATAGTGGCATAATAAGTGAAATATACTATCCTTA
The DNA here is from genome assembly GCA_009830355.1 of Cherax destructor. Lineage (NCBI taxonomy): Eukaryota > Metazoa > Arthropoda > Malacostraca > Decapoda > Parastacidae > Cherax > Cherax destructor. Next base: position 78,553 of record WNWK01008403.1, on the reverse strand, counting down.
AAAATGTAGAGTACAGTGGACCCCCGAGTTACGAACACCTCGGAAATCGTACAATTATGTAAGTGTAATATTGTAAGTGCTTTTGTAAGTGTATTTTTAGGGGTCTGAAATGGACTAACCTACTTGACATTATTCCTTAAGGGAGAAAATTCGTTCGGTAATGGCACTTGAGCAGCCTTCTGGAATGAATTATGCTCGTAACTCGGGGGTCCACTGTACTAATAAAATACTGTGCATGTTCTCATAAAAAATCATGTACGACACTATTACTGCTGATGTGTTGCCAAGAATGACTGAGCAGCCTTGAGAAGAGCCTTCGCATCTTCACCAGAGTTAGATATATAGAGTCGAGCCTTGTTGGCCAAGAGACTCCACTCGTCACGCACTGCGTCAAATTTGCTCTCCAGCAACGCCAGTGCTACAGCGGTGGCCCAGGCATTTTCATTCTGAAAATAAAGGTTCATTATTTCTTCAGAAACATATCTCACTTAAGAGTCTAACTCAACTACTCAAACCCATACTTTTTGCAGATGACACTACATACGTTATCTCGCACCCAAGCCCAGACATACTAACCAACACTGCAAATACTGAATTACAGAAAATATCTACCTGGATGATGACCAACAAACTTACTCTCAATATTGATAAAACATATTTTATCCAGTTTGGGAACAGAGCTACAAACGCACCACTTAACATAATGATAAACGGGTCCCCTATCACAAAACTCACAGAGGGAAAATTCTTAGGAATCCATCTTGACAGTGGCCTCAAATTTCAGACACATATACAACAAATCTCCAAGAAAGTCTCAAAAACCGTGGGAATACTATCCAAGATACGGTACTATGTTCCACAACCAGCTCTCCTTACCCTATATCACTCACTCATTTACCCCTACCTCACCTATGGAATCTGTGCATGGGGCTCTACATCAATAACTCATCTCAGACCACTAATAACACAACAAAAGACAGCAGTTAGAATGATAACAAATTCACACTCCAGACAACATACTCCACCAATATTCAAAAACCTAAACTTACTCACCATACAAGACATCCATACTTTTTACTGTGCCTATTACATACATAGAACACTCTATGCAAATATTAACCCACCACTCAAACTTCTCCTTACCAATTTTAACAGGACACATGACCATAACACTAGACACAGATCACTCCTCGATGTTCACCGTGTCCATCTAACACTATGTAAAAACTCAATGCATATAAAAGGCACGAAAATTTGGAATTCATTACCTGTCATTGCCAAAGAAACCCTGCCTGTACCCCAATTCAAAACGATGCTAAAAAACCACCTTCTCACCCAAAGCTAAGTGCTCAATATCAAACATTCCCAACAAAGTAGAATAATCACTTAATGTAAAAACCTGACTAATCAATTGAATGTAAAAACCTGTTATGAATAATACATACTAAGCTAACTATTTCCATAACATTTACATTATAATGACCACGTAAACTGTAACTGCAATGCAACTAATTGTTTTAAATTGTTATCTCACTCAATTAGTTGCATTGCTATAATTAATTGATATGTTCAACTTATATTCAAACTTTATAACTTAGATACGCAATTATACTTATTTTATAAATTATCAACCATAACTTTTTACCATGTAGTCTAGAATTAAGTAGACCTAAGAATGCCCGCAATGCACAGCATATTAGGGGCTTTTGGCATGCATGTACATCTCATTAATAACTATGTTTCTTGTCTACCATGTATCATTGTACCATGTATCATTGTACCATGTCTCAATAAAGTATTATTATTATTATTATTATTTATGAAAAAAAATTACTAAAAGGATGTAATTTATGATTCACATTGATTCAGTTGACATCATTTGACAATAAATATTAGTTTCTTATGAGGCTTAATGTAATGTTGCTTGACAAATTTGTTGATCTTCAACCCAAGACATCTTTTTATAAAATTATATGATAATCTATGTAACTGTATTTGTGTATACCTGAATAAACTTACTTACTTCCTTACTTACTAACTCTGTAAATAAAATAAATCAACTTCATTTCCAGGGTAGCACATATCCAATTCCTTGGATCAAACAGTGCCTCATCAGCAACACTCCAGTGATGGAGTGCTTTATTTGCTCTGCTCTTAGAATTCATGATCTCAGTATACCTGGAAGATATACTGCCGCCACACTTCACAGTGACTTCACATTGCTCATGTGGCTGACATGGTGAGAGGAAGTGTTGCACTTTTGTCTTTCATCTGCCCCATCTTTTGTCCAGTGTTCCCTTTGGTTTTGGAGTTATTCATCTTTGATTATGGGTAAAAGGAAGTCTTTAATACCTGAAACTATAGCTCAAATCATAGGCTTCGCAAAGCTGGGCACCAGACGAAAGAAATAGTGGAGAATGTTAGTGTGTCTGAGCGTTCAGTGAGGAACTGGGTGCAGTGTTTCAAGGCTGGTGGCGGTGTCGAGTTACCGTCTACCAAACCTTGGCTCTCGCTTCACACAACGAGGGCCCAGGTTCAATTCCCGGCGAGAGTAGAAACATTGGGCTTGTTTACTTACATTGGTTGTCTATGTTCCCCATCAATAAAATGAGTACCTGGGTGTTAGTCGACTGGTGTGGGTCGCATCCTGGGACAAAACTGACCTAATTTGCCCGGAATGCTCTGCATAACAAGCAGCTTTCTATAGAGTAGTACAGTCATCCCTTGGTTTGAAACAGAGATCACAAACAATTGAAAATATGGAGAAATTGTTATTGGTGTGGATAAACGAAAAACTGCTAGCGGGTGATAGTGCTGTGCAATCCATCATATATGAAAAAGCAAGGCAGTTGCATGCCGATCTTGTCAAGAAAATGACTAAAACCAGTGTTGATGTTGATGAATTTAAGGCCAGCAAAGGCTGGGTCGAAAACTTCAAGAAGCAAAGTGGCATACACAGTGTTGTAAGGCATGGTGAGGGTGCCAGTTCAGATAAACATAGGGCTGAAAAATTTGTGCGTGACTTTAAAGAATATGTAGAGGTAGAAGAATTCCAACCCCAACAAGTGTTTAATTGTGACGAAACAGGAAAAGGCAATGCCAGGACACAAGCCTATGAAAGACAGGCTACCTCTAATGTTGTGTGGTAACGCTAGTGGGGATTTCAAAGTGAAGCCTTTACTGGTGTATCACTCTGAAAATCCCAGTGTGTTCAAGAAATAGTGTTGACAAGAGTAAATTGTGTGTGATGTGGAAGTCTAATGCTAAGGCATGGGTCACTAGGGAAATTTTCCTGGAATGGTTTAATCAAGTGTTTGGCCCCAGTGTGAAGAAATATCTATTGGACAATAAATTGCCACTTAAGTACCTCCTGGTAATGGACAATGCTCCTGCTCATCCTCGAGACTTGGAAGACCAATTGTCTAAGGATTTCAAATTTGTAACAGTGAAGTTCTTGCCTCCTAACACCACTCCTCTCCTCCAGCCCATGAACCAGCAGGTCATTGCAAACTTCAAAAAACTGTACACCAAAGCAATGTTTCAAAGGTGCTTTGATGTGACCAATGACACTGCATTGACCCTAAAAGAGTTCTGGAAGGATCACTTCGATATCTTCCATTGCATAGGCCTTATAGATAAAGCTTGGTAGGGAGTGACTTCCAGGACGATGAACTCTGCTTGGAGAAAGTTGTAGCCAGATTGTGTCCCAGAGAGGAATTTTGAAGGGTTTGGGGCTGACTCTGAGGAGCCTATGGAAGTTGTGGAAAGTATATTGTGGCATTGGGGAATTGCATGGGGTTGGATGTGAGTAGCCAGGATGTGGAAGAGTTGGTGGAGGACCACAATGAAGATCTAACCACTGAAGAGCTGCAAGAGCTTGACCTGCAACACCATCAAAACACAACTCAGGAAATTGCTTCAGTGGAGGAAGAGAGATGTAAGGTGCCTTCTTCAGAGATTAAGAAGATTTGTGGAATGTGGAGTAGAGTGCATTCATTTGTGGAGGAACATCACCCTGACAAAGATGTTGCAATCCGTCTCATCAACATGTTCAATGACAATCTCTTTTCCCATTTTAGGGACATTTTAAAGAGCCACCAGACACAGAGCTCTCTGGACAGATATTTAGTGCCACAGGTGTGCAGTGACTCTCAAGCTGGTCCTAGTGGGATTAAAAGACTAAGAAGGGAAGTGACCCCAGATGAGGACTTGGTACCTAGAGTCCTTATGGAGGGGGATTCCCCTTCCAAAAAATAGGGTCTCTTCCCTCTCCCCTCCTCCCTCTCTTCCATCCAGCAACATCAGTCTTCAATAAAGGTAAGTGCCACATTCAGTTCATTCATTTGTGCATGTAAATCTATCTTTAAGGCCCCCCCAATTTATTTTTTCCAAACTTCTGGGTTTCTGGAATGGATTAATTGAATTTCCATTATTTCTTATGGGGAAAATAGTTTTGGTTTTGCCGATTTTGGTTTTAGTTGATCCATCTGGAACAGATTAAACGCGAAAACCAAGGGATGACTGTATGTCATTGATGCCAGCTAGGCCTGTATACCTTGTATATGTAGAAATAAAGATATTATTATTATTATATCATGTGGAAAGTTTGTTTGTTTGGTAGTGACTGTTGAAGAGCCAAGGTTTTCACAGTTGTTATTCTGTTGGTTGGCAGTTCTGATGGGGAGATGGATGGTTGGGATACCCTGGGCTCAGGTAGGTTGTTAGGGGGCCTGGGAAGGATGGCAGTTGCCGGTCTTATGCTGATTATCTTGGGAGGGAGGATGGCAGTTGCCTGTCTTATGCTGGTTATCTTGGGAGGGAGGATGGCAGTTCTCTGTCCTAGGCTGGTTATCTTTTGATGGAGGATGGCAGTTCCCTGTCTTAAGTTGGTTATCTTGGGAGGAAGGATGGCAGTTCCCTGTCCTAAGCTGGTTATCTTGGGAGGGAGGATGGCAGTTCAATGTCCTAGACTGGTTATCTTGGAAGGGAGGATGGCAGTTCCCTGTCCTAGACTGGTTATCTTGGGAGGAAGGATGGCAGTTCCCTGTCCTAGGCTGGTTATCATGTCAGGAAGGATGGCAGTTCCCTGTCCTAGACTAGTTATCTTGGGAGGGAAGATGAGAAATGGCCTTGTGACAACCTGTCTTGTCTTTCCTTACCCTAGCTTGGCTTACAGTTACCTATGCAACTCTTTCTCCTAACCACCTGATGGGAAAAGTGGGAGCGAATGGAAGAATGTGAGAAGAAAATGGAAGAGAGAAGAAAAGAAAAGGAGGAGACATGAACTCATCTGAGTAGTATATTTTACATTATTTTTAATTTCAATGTTATAAGAAAAATTAATAATTTATACAGGACAAGGGGTTACTAGCCCCTATAACATCGGTATCTACAGGAAAACAGATTCAGTTACAAATGCATAAGCAACAGAAGATTTTCAGGAACACATTGAAGTTGCAAGTAGGGAACTTACCACATGTGTTGTTTACAGTACAGTGGTCCCTCGGTTTTCGCCGAAAATTCGTTCCAGAATGCTGCTCAAGTGCCATTACCGAACAAATTTACTTCCTTAAGAAATAATGTCACGTATGTTAGTCTATTTCAGACCCCCAAAAATACACTTACAACAGCACTTACGAAAATACACTTACATAAATGTTCGAGTTTGGAGATGTACGAAAACTGAGGGACCACTGTACATGAAATGATCAATAATAAAACTTTATTTCTATAAAGAGGAGTACTGAGTATTACACAATTAGGGTGATTATTGTATATAAACGTTCTTTTATGTATAGTATTCTGGACAGCCTTAAAACTAAATTTTATTACAATTACCTGGGAAACGGAATACGTAGTTTGTAAAATATTAGAGGCATTTAGTAATTAAAAATATAATTGATGATATATAAAGGATGAGGCTAGGCACAAGAGTTGAAGGAATGATAGACAAGGACAGAGACAATATAGGTTGAAAGAACTGATCAGCATTATTAATTGTTGTTAGGATCACATTAGAGTGAGGAGATGTAACAGTAGCTTTGAAGTAGCTGACAAAAACACATACAGTACAATAAATTGTGAAAATTTATTAGGCAGATATTATCAGAAAATGTAAATTTAAAATGATTAGAGGATGGAAGTGCATAGCATTTCTATGATTTTTTTTACAATAGCATATCCAGTGTTCAATGCTTGGTATTATCATTATAAGTACGAAAAGTATTAAACCCACATGGGTTATTCAGCACCTCAATGACCAATTCAAATTCAACCTCTGGTGGCTAACCTAGGTTAAATATAAATCAGTTATCATTAAGGTATGCCTACACATATGGCCCCAGTACCAATGTACAAATTTATACTATTGTCTGTAAAATTATTTGTAGATTCGACAATTAAAGCTTGCCTTAACAAACACTCATAGTCATGTTGAAGAATGAGAAATTTGTGCAACAGTTGGGAATCTTTGTTGAGGAAATACTTGACCAGCCAGTGGCTTCCTCAGTCCAATACAGAGAAGTCATTGACTGGCAAAACATTTCCTCAATAAAGATTCCCAAATTCAAATTCTTTATTTCTAGTAATATACAAAGTGGGGTGTACTTATAGTAATGTACATTTTATGAAGTTGATATTACAAGATGGCCAATAATATGCCTAGGTATGCCTAGGCTTTTCAGGCAGTCTTATGATAGGTCTTACTCAATAATGACACAATGATTATACTGATAGTAAGGTTAGGTAATTGTAGTGATTAACTAGGTTTACAATATTGAGGTACTGAAATTCAAACATTTAAGAATTAAACAATTAGTTTAAAGAATTTAACAATTAGTTTATATATTAATGGTAAAGGTGATGTATTGGCATAATACCGTTTCTATATTGGAGTGTCTTAGGCAAACTTATGACTAGCTTAAGAATTATGAAGCAATAGTTGTATTAGAATTTTGTTTAGTCATGTGAAATTAAGGGGAATCACAGATATCAGTGTCTTTTGCTGTGGATATGTGCAAGATAAAGTAGTTTTCATGTGGTTAGCTACCGGTTGGGTGCGTAAGTGAGATAAGATTTTTTTAACGGTGCTTTTGAAAATGGAGGTTGTGTCTGCAGTTCTAGAGTTTTCAGGCAGGGAGTTCCAGATTTTAGGCCCTTTTATGCGCATTGAATTTTTGTATAGATTTAGTCGGACACGGGGAATGTCAAAGAGATGTTATAAATGTTGCATGTGTCTCAATTCTTCAACTTGTCAGTTTAATAAACTATTTACATCACTCACAGTCATACCATGTCATCATTGTGATTACTGTTCTTATATCAAGTGCATCTCTGATTACTTTTTAAATAAAGTAAATGCAAAATATTCCATGCCTTTTGTATATAATTAAATTTATTGTACAAAAAAAAAAAAAAAATGTGACAAGCTTGGAATATATTAATATCTTAAGTTTAGATAATCTTTTGGTTCATTCATGAAGATGTGATAGCTCTTACCTGGGAAGGATTCTTGTCTTGGAGTTGGGCAAGACTCATTGAACAGAGTTTAGCCACGTCTGGCAGTGTCCATGAGCCATCAAATTTCTGTAGATTTACAATCTGCAGGAGAACAACACCAGATCCACTCTTCAAATCTTCTAAATTATCTGCAGAGCAATTAGTAAAACTGTCAAATTCAACCTCCATATTCTCTTGCTGGCAACTCGATGTTTGCTGGCCATCTTGCTGACTAGATGAACCAAAAGCTTGAGGGCCGCTTCCCTGACTTGTTGAGCCAAAACTAAAAGTTTGAAAACCACCTTGCTGACTTGAACTGGAACCAAAACTAAAACCCTGAGGGCTACTTCCTTGACTTTTTGAACCTAAAGTTTGTGGGCCACCCATACTTGCACCAAACCTAAAAGCCTGAGGGCCACCTGTGCTTGAACCAAAACTAAAAGCCGGAGAGTCAATTCCCTGACTTTTTGAATCAAAAGTTTGTTGGCCACCTCCCTGAATTGATGAACCAAAAAGGCCACCTCCCTGATTTGATGAACCAAAAAGGCCACCTTCCTGATTTGATGAACCAAAAAGGCCACCTCCCTGACTTAATGAACCAAAACCAGAAGTTTGTTGGCCACCTCCCTGACTTGAACAAAAACCACCAGCCAGAGGACCCCTTCCCTGACTTTCTGACCCTAAAGTTTGTGGGCCACCCATGCTTGAACCAAAACTCAAACCCTGAGGGCCACCCATACTTGAACACAACCCAAAAGCTTGGGCTTTTAGGCCACTTCCCTGACTTTTTGAATCAAGAGTTTGCTGGCCACTTCTCTGACCTGATGAACAAAAACCAGAATTTTGAGAGCCACCTCCTTGGAATGAAGAACCAAACTGTAAGAATAGAAAAAATGACGAATTAAATTTTAACCAAAATTTTGTTATTATAATTAATACATGTACAGTAGAATCTTGCATAACACATTGCAGAATGTACACTTCTTAAAACAACAGTTCTATGTTAGGTTCCAGAACTCTTTATTTTTTTTCAACAAGGGTGGCCCAAAGAGAAAAAAAAAAGCCTTTTTTAAATTTAGTAATGTATACAGGAGAAGGGGTTACAAGCCCCCTTTCTCCCGGCATTTTAGTCGACTCTACGACACGCATGGCTTACGGGGGAAGAATTTTTTTCCCCCCTTTTATGGAGATAAGAGGAAATAAGAACAAGAACTTTAAAAAAAAGAAGCCAGAGGGGGGTTTTTAACGTGGTCCCCACTTACGTTGTTATCACCTTACGTTTTTTCGATATCCGTTACTTTTAACGAAGAAATTTGAATGCACATCCTTGATTGATTCGTCTTACCCTTCGCCGACCTGTCCGCTGGAGCCCAGCTGAGCGCGCACTCCAGGAGCGCAGTGTGCTATTGTTTACAAGCGAACCACCCACCCACACCCACGCATTCATACCAGTATATTGTCATTATTCCACGTTTTTAGTGCTTGCAACTGCTAAATAAGCTACCATGGGTCCAAGGAAAGATCCTAGTGCTAAGCCTGTGGCAAAGAGGAACAGAAATATATGTACGAAGAAATGAAGAAGGAGATAATAGAAAAATGAAAGTGGAGGGGACAGAGCTGGCCAGGCTGTAGGAAACCCTATTCTACCATCTCTACCATTGTGGATAAGAAATATTTGTAAAATCAAGGAAGCTGTTGTTGCAAAAGGG